>JAUCNO010000152.1:12220730-12247508 GCA_032353835.1 Enteromius viviparus
TCTATAGTCTAAAAATAAACGTTTTTGAATTTTGAAAGGCGTATGTGCATTATTATGCCATTATCATTATTCTAGATAAAAATGGTCTCAGATCGACAATATTATCGTTTATCGCGATAATTTCTTGGACAATTTATCGTCCAGAAAAATTTGTTATCGTGACAGGCCTAGTCATGGTACTGTTGATTTACTACTGTATATTCATGTTATATAAGCTGCAAAGAATACTGTATTACTAACCAAGCAAAATAATAGTGAATTACCTTTTTGTTAGTACAACATGCTTTAAATGTGTCTCATAAACTGGGAATATTACAGCAGTGTGCCTCAGTTCTAGTTATTCAAAGCAACTTGTAGGATGTATGTCATTTTAATCACTTAGAGACTCTTTGATCGCGGGCAGGTGAAGGTGCAGTCTTGAACGTTGTGTGTGGGCTGACTCAGAAACATTATAGCATCTTTTTGAAATGCTAATCAAAGCTCTCAAGAGCTTTCTGATAACGCTCAGTGAGATGCTGACAGACTGGTGCTGTTTGAGTGCCTGCTTCCTCGAGCACCCATCCTCTTTATGAAAGACATGCTGATATACTGTAATCAGCTCCTATTCTCCCTTCCGCTGTTTACTCTCTCCCTACTTTCAAAAGGCCACTAAGTCCTGTGGTCGTTCATTCAAGCCTTTGTGATGGAATAATTCCTCAGGTTACTATTCATACACAACCTGCTGCAAACAGTGAATGTATCGTATGGATTTGCATCTTTTGAAGTCTTACAAACTGAGAGCTTTATTTGTTGACCGTCGTTTCCCCTCACATTTTGCTGGGATTGGAGAAAGGGGGGTTTTGTGAATGTAACGTGCAGAATTTGTGTTGCTTATATGTTGGGTTTATATTTCTGTCCTACAGATATCAAGGAGCGGTTTACCAATTATGTTTTGCTCCTCATCGTGTGCCTGAGGAACATGGAGCAGTTTTCCTGGAACTCAGGTCTGGATTAAGACTCTAAATTGAAAATGCAGGCATTTTCATTTTTTTATTTTTAGACTAGTAGTTGGGTTTTTGTAACCGTATCAGTATTTTACTTTTATATGTCTGAATCTTGCTCATAAAGACGCCAGTCAGATTCATAATTGTTGTACTTAAAGGAATAGTTCACCCAAAAATTATATTGTATCATCCTCATCCTTTCCATCTAATATGTATATGAATCTGTTTCTTTAAAACGAGTCCAAATATGTGAAATAATCAATAATCCACAGATTTAGTTGGATTATTGTGATCTTTTTATCTGCTGTCTGAACTTTCATTCTGACGGCACCCATTCACTGTAGAGGATCCATTGCTAAGCAAGTGATGTGATGTTGAATTTCTACAGAACTGTTCTGATGAAGAAACAAACTAATCTACAGCTTGAATGGACTGAGGATACGTACATTTTTAACAAATTTTCATCAGTGCTTGGTTAATCTGTTAACATTGTTGATATTGCTCGTAGATCACCTCTGGGTGCTGCTTCCTGACGTCTTCATGGTAATCATGTCTGAAATTGCAGTTGACATCGTCAAGCACGCTTTCATCACTAAATTCAATGACATCACAGCTGATGTGAGAGCCAAGGATTTTTACTTACTTTAAAAAAAAGTCCATCTCAAAACCACAAATGAACATTGATGATGACATTTATGGATGAGGTTCTAAAGTGCATTAAATAGAAGCATTGCATATGACCTTTGCCTTTCCATCACGTTCTTTAGGTCTACAGTGAATATAAAGCCAGCTTGGCCTTTGAACTTGTAAGCAGTCGACAGCAGAATGTAAGTAAAAGTTTAAATTATGGATTTAGTATGTACTCATTTTTTAAATACTTTAAAAAAATCTATACCTAGTATCTGTAACCAGCGTAAAATGGCAAAAAAAAGAATATATCAGGAAATGTGCTTGATTCACGGACAGGCCTACACAGACTACAGTGATTCAGTCGCAAGAAGGATGGGCTTTATTCCTTTGCCTCTTGCTGTACTGGTGAGATGATCATTTCACTTGTTTAACTATCTATATGGATTTATTTGAAATGTAGACAAAAATACTTTCTGAAACTATATATTCATATATAAATGGGTAGTTGACTTATCAGTATGTCCCATGGTGTATTATAATAATGACCTAGCCGGGTTTCCATCAAAGGAATTAGTATAGAAAAAAATATTTAGCACTTCAAATTTTTTACCGATATAGCTGATGGAAATGTTAATCATCGATACAATTTTGTAAATCTCGACACCGCTTAGTGGTATAATTCAAGATAGTAACACATTGCATATGTGATGCTGAACACATGTTTTTGTTTTTGTCTCCGTCAGTTGATTCGAGTAGTGATGAGCTCGGTGAAGATCCAGGGTGCTCTGTCATCTGTCTGTCTGCTCCTCTTTTATCTTGGGTAAATGAATTACCTTAAAGTGTATGTTATCATATAATGTGTCATTTTGCTGCTATGTAATATGGTTAAGTTGCAAGATTTTTTTTGTTCTGAAGAAATTAACAATTTTATTCTGCAAGGATGCATAGAATTTATTAAAAGGCTCTGATACCATTTCAAAAGATTTCTGTTCCCATCACAGGGATAGATTGTATTTAAAAATAGAAAGTTATTTTACATTTAAATAACATTTCAACAGTAGTTTATTTTAAACAACCAAAAATATGTAGTATGGCTATGCAGAATTTATTAGCCAAAGTAGTTTATAATAAAGGAGCTGGTAATATTTTTGGCAACATTTTGTGCCAAACGCAAGATTGTGGTTGCGAATACATGTTTGGATTCCTTGTTTGATTCTGCAGGTTGATAACACTGAAAGTGTTGAATAGTATAGTTATTCTGGGCAAGTCCTGTCGCTATGTGAAGGAAGCTAACATGGAGGGGAAGCTGTTTAAAAGACCGACTGCTCAAACCTCAAAACAAACTCCCAAGAAAGCAAACCCTGCCAAATCTCCCCCACCCTCAGGTAACACCAGTTTTGATTATTCAGTATCTCATACATTCTGTCACCGTTTCTCAAACTCTTGTGATGCATGTATTTTGTGCTGAGGGAATTTTCAGATAAAAATGTTTCTCTGTTGCTTTGTTTCTTTTTAGCGCAGCGACCCTCCACCTCCATCACCAAGCAGCCGAGCCCAAGAGCGAAGCCTTTTCCCCCGGCTCCACCTCCTGTAACTGAGGTGACCAGTGATCCGCCCCCAGATTCTCCTCCTAAACCAGAGGAGAGCAGTAGTGAGACGCCACAATCTACTGAACTTAAACACAGAGCCACCAAAAAAGATCTATTGGAGATCGACCGCTTCACAATATGCGGCAACCGAATCGGGTGAACTTTAACCCCGTCACCATAGTAACTGCTCAGGAACGAAAGTGGAGAAGACTCAGAGTCTGAGTCTAAGATAATTGCAGGCTTTCGAGTGAGTGAGTCAGAAGTGGCCATTGTTTAACTGGAAAATGACTCGTTTTGCCGTCCTGTCTGCTTCCATTCCTGTGGAATTTCTACCAAAGGAAGCAGATCTTGTGATTAAATTGTTTCAGATCAAAACAGGGAATTTGTTCACCTGTGGCAGCCTGGCATATCACATGGCCTAGAATCTAGTATATGTTGCTTTAGGATATATTTGTCTCGATACAAGCCAGACCTTGTATATTTAAGTGGATACTAAAACCCATAAATGAAAGAAATCTTGAAACAAGCAACTGAGTAGTTTACAACTGATGCATGTAAACACATAAAGTTGTATATATTCACACACTTTTGGCTTTGAATTACACGCTAAACGGGTTTGCCAATAATGCTGCCATTAGAACTGATTTAGTCCTTTTTTAAGTACTTGCAAATGAATTTAGTTTCAGTTAAAGTCTGTACTGTAGCAGATGCATTTCTTTAAAACACTTGACTCAGAAAGGGAAGGTTTAGCTAATCTAATGCCAGGCTGCTTGATAATTGAGCTCTGTATAATATACGTGGTGCCAATCCAGCTGACTTAACTTTGCACTGATTTACCACATTGTCTTAAGCTGTACAGAGGATGTTTTGTGTTAATAAGTAAAAAAGTTTTCACCAGCTATGAAAGCAAATAACCATTTCATATGAAGTGTAACAAAAGGAGTGTTTTTTGAATGCACATTGTTAGTGTGTTTTGAAATTCAAATCATCTGTGACCAATCCTGAGAGACTATTGTTTGATATGATATCTTTTGTTGTTTTAAATGTAATTAAATTATTATCCCGTAATCAATAGTTCAGTCATGTTTATACTGTTTTATAATGTTGCTTGGAAGGTGAGGAAAGTTGAATGTCAATCTAAGTCTGCACAGCCTTTGTCTAGAATTTACCTCCTGTATAGTCATGAGGTGCAGAGGTACCAAATGACAAGAGACTTGAAAATAGATATTTCCGTCATTCTCTTTTGACTAAACACGTTTTTTGCTAAGTGTTCCTGCCATGATCTGAAGTGTGCATAATTTGCATTTCAGTAAATTGTATTTATGTATATCGTTGTAAAAATCAAATGACTATTTTTGGAGATATTATTCTGAACAGGGTTGCACAGGTAGTTGTCCTCATGGTGTGTTCATTTTTTGTTTTTAAAATGTACCATAATGCTAAAAAGTAGTTTCATATGTAAATGCTAAAGACTAAACCATTTGTTTTTATGTAATTCCATCCCTGTTTTTGGGACAGCAAATAAAATTTTGTAATATGTGCCATGTGTTTTATTTTATGTGAGTTTATACAGTTGTTGGTGCTGCGACTGGGCGTCATATTGTAAGTATTTAGCAGTGTTTATTCACCTTGTAGTGTTATCAGTCAGAATGCATTCTTCGTGGTATGCTGTGGTATTAAACTGCACCCACGTATCTGACAGCCTGAGACAGTAATCTGCCACTTTGTGACCTTTTCTCCTACAGAATTCACCGCCGGTGACGGACGGCTAGTAAATCCGCCCTCAGCCGCCTCCATCTCTTTCCATGTGCATGAGGTAATGTTTACATCCCCTACACCCACCACAAACCTTACTGTCCTTCTCCATCAGAGAGCAGGCACTTATACTGTACTTCATGCTAAAACATACTGTACCGTCTCATACAGAGGAGAGCAATACAGTAAGGTATTTCTAAGGAACTGCATGGCCATTCAGAATAGAAAAAATTCCAACAGTAGATATCCTTAATGGTGTTTTATCTCAATGTATTTGTGGTGTTGTGAGTATTTTGCAGGACTAACCAGTGTGGTTGCCCTCTGATGTGACCGTGGTAATCTGTTATCGCCCTGCTTGCCATGTCGGAAAATAATAATTTCTTGTCCAAACAGGCCGGCCGGGGTTTTGACACTGTTGGATTTTGTCTTTGTTCAGCAATGTCTGACACACAGAACATTCTGCAGCCATTGCATTCTTCACAGAATCCTTTAATCCACAGCTAGAAAGAAAATTTAATCAAGTGAAGTCTGCTCTGATATCATGCACACACCACATTCTGAACCTCCCTCACATACTTTATGAAGTAAGCAGTTGTTTCCCAGAATATGGTGAAGGAATAACACGCCTGGTTTAAAAATTAAAGGACCTTTGCTGTAGATAGACTTCCAGAGGCCTTATGGACTGGTTATCGATGATAACTGTGTCAAATTAAATTAGACTTGATGACATTAGCACACTTAAGAGTCTATCCCCCAGTTTCACAGACCAGGTTTAAGCTAGTCCCAGACTAAATTGCATGTTTGAGCTGTCTCAGATTAAGATACCTTGCTCTGATGTATCCTAAAACATGTCAGTGTCATTGTTCTGTGTTAAGATACACACTTAATATTTTCTTGCAAGGAATTTTTGAAAAAGTTGCTTAAATCTCTAAATTAAACTAATGCCTAGTCCTGGCTTAAGCTAAGCCCCGTTTGTGAAACCAGGCCTATATTCAGCTGAGCATGTGAATGAAATACCCAAAGTGCTTTGTGTTCTTGTTTGTTTTAGTGTTTTTGATGTCTTAATAAAATCAGAGAGAAGTGATTCATGTTGTAAGAGATGTGTGCCCACTCAGTGTGTGAGCTTGTTGGCTAATGCATAAAAAGATGAACGAGTACATAAAATCCAAAAGTTTGAAATGAAAATCCTCCACGTGTGTTGCTAATGTAACAGCATCTCCAACATATTCTCCCCTGGTGCATCTTGTGATTGTGAAAACTGGTTTCACCAATATTCCTATCAATACTGATTTTAGGGCTTGATTTTTGATCAACACTGTCATTTTAGAGGGAGTAAGACTGTTTCCTTTGAAAGGAAACTTTATTTCAGGACCAATGAAAAATGCTGATCCAGAACATTTTAATGATGGATGTTAGATGTTCAGTTTATTTGATAATAAATGGTCATGGTAATGAAAACCTTAGAGAATCAAAACCAAGATTTTAATGTTTAACGTGTCCACACTGCCTTTTAGTTCATTTATGTTTACCAAGAAGAAAATTGCTAAGAAACAGTTCAACATTTGATTTGCATTTTATTAAAGTTAAAGTAAGATAAACCTTCTAACAGCACAACATTTATTTATTCAATTTATTTAATCCTTTGCAAAAAATAAATAAAACGGGGAAGGATAGACCCTATTAGCCTACTCGAAAACTTTAAACGTTACCAGGTTTTTTCAAACGTCAAACAAAAGTTATCATAACCGTTACATTACGGGTTATTTTGTTTTGTTTTTCGCGGTAAGAATCATTTATTCGTTTACATATGCTTTTTAAAAACAAGTCACTTACTTAGTTTGAAAACTCTCTGCCAATAAAATATTTTTATCAGGCCTATGTGTTTGAATTAAAAATGAGTCCTTAGGGACAAAATGAATAAAATCAGTCACATTTTCACCGGTCTTCAAAATCATTGTCTGGAAGTGGTAAAGTGGATGATTGAGAACAGCCTAAATCACCTCGTCTCTCATCTGCCGCCGACAGGCGGAGCACCGAGCTCCGGAGAGGAGACCGTTAACACACGGGGAGGGGATGCGCACGCAGTACCTACACCTCAGTGGCTCGCGCTCATCAGCCGCGTTATTATTGCTGGGCATCTGACTGACCGACCGCACCGTGAACCTGCAGGAGCCGCTCGCCGCGGGGGACCATGATCAACATGAATCGCTCTTCGGACAGCAGGACTTGAGAAATCGCCGAAACTGTCCCTCATAGTGCACCCAGAATTTCCTCCACTTCTATCACCTGGAATTGCTTCAGCACCAGAACTAATCATGCTGTGGAAAACGGGACTGATTTTTCTGTGCTGGGGCTTGACGTCCGGGGAACTCCAGGACAGGCAGTCCGGTACTCCTGCTGCTCCAGCGCGGACAACTTTGGATTTCGGCTTCGTCCCCTCCGGAGTTTACGATACTGTCGCCTATTACGAGCCTGGGGCAATTGGGATTTTATTTAACATGATGCAGGCTTTCCTCTATGTGGTTCAGCCCAACCCGTTTCCTGAAGGTGAGCTCAGTCTTGTCATGTTCCTGAACTTTTGAGCACATTTCCCTACTCTTGATTAATAATTTGTTTCGGGTTATTTTATATAGCCTACTGCAATGTTTGCAGTTTCTTCAACTGCGTCTACCATATTATGAGCAGGTAGATGCTTCAGGTGCGAGAGGTGCCACTGTGAAGTCTCAGTGGAGGGTTAGAAGGTGTGAGGGGTTGAATACGGTGGGTCTGTTGTATTCTCCACCTCCTATTATTTGAAAATCTCGAGATTAGGATTGTGACCCGTTGAGTCACTGTCCTAATGAGCTAAAACGCTAATCTGGAATGCCATATGTTGCTGTTCTTGTATTTTCCAGCCTGCCACAGGTGATTATAACCCGGTTCCTGGAGGAATCCCAACCGTACACACCCTTTTTTTCAGATTGTGGAGAACTTTAATAAAGAGCTGAGTCGCATCAGGTGCTTGATTAGGTAGACATCCAAAAATGTGTACTATTGGTGATCCTCTAGGTTCGAGGTTGGGAACAGCTAAGATTTTGATGTTGTACTTCTCTCATACATTCTGCTGCATATTCTTCCAATGGTTTCCAATGGTTATAAATCCTTTGTTTTTCTGCAGCTTGCTCATTTCTCATCTAGTGATGATCCCCCTCTGGCAGTAGGTCTAATTCATCCGTGCATTTGTCTTCTGAACGCATGCGTCACTGACAGCGTTTTGTTTTCTTTTCTCCACTTTTTTTTCTTCTTCATTCTCAAATAAAAATAGCCACAGCTGTAGCCTTTCAACAAATTAATTAGAATGATAAAAGCTCTCTGACAGGCTTCCAGTATGATAATTCTGCCCACTGCATTTGATTTGCAAGAAGGAGACAGCTGCGACAGTCTCGCCATAACTCAGATGCTTGATCTGTTCTCTGGAACTACATATGTTTGTGCCAGTCCTGGAAGTCATCTCATAGCATAGATTTTTCAGTCCGCTTTCCGTGAACTGATTTAAGAAGGCTGGTCAGTCATGCTCAAATCCTTTGATCCTTAAATCTGAATGGACTTTGACAAGTGAAAGTAAGGACACTGGTGTGTGATGGTAACCCCCTGTCTCCTTCAAAAGAAACGGTGTCTTTAGACCTATGAAACTACTCATAAGATCAAAGCGCACTGGGGGATGACGGTTGAGTAATAGACTATTAATTGCTCAGTTTGAAGGTCTCTAGTTTCACAGTTATATTGCTAGGAAATATATTAGACAGCACTTAGGAGCTCTTTGTTCTCAGACACTGACCTGGCTGTCCTGACGGACACCTTTGGTCTATCTCTGTTACTCAAGCCTCCGGCAGTATCTCATTTTGCTTCTCAAAGCAAATTTTTGTGTGTTTTTTATCCCGTCAGCCACATGTTGCACAAACAAATATTCATGCTCTAAAATCGCACCATTGGTTGAGGCAATATTGCTGATGATCAAAATTGAGAGTAAGGTTTTATATAATGGTTTACCTTTTAGTTATTTATAGAATAACTAAGAATAGGATAAAGTATTTTATAACATACACTAGCATTCAAAGCTTTGAGTATTTCAGTAATGATTCTATTCAGCAAGAATGCACTCCCTAGTGAAAAATAAATAAATTTAAAACCTTCAGCTCTGCACCCCTCTCTAAACCTCCCCGATGACCTGCCGGGTCATCAGAGTTATAGTAAATAATAACTGTAAAGCAGTGACCTAGGCATATATGGTATCATTCAGAAGCGTAGAAATTCTGATTTTTTTTTAACATGAATCACTTTTACGTTTCTGATACATAAAATATCCTAAGAAGGTCTGAATTTGCGCCCCACAAACAAGCTCCGCCCATATTCATATCGCTTAAACACAGATGAGTCATATATCAAATGAAAACTCTAATTTCGGCAAATGTGATTATGTAGTCATTGCTGTGGGGCCCAGGGAACGGTGCCTTGCTCAAGGGTCTCACCTCAGTCGTGGTATTGAAGGTGGAGAGAGCACTGGTTATTCACTCCCACAATCCCTGCCAGACCTGTGACTCGAGCCCTCAACCTTTGGGTCACAGGTCCGTCACTTTATCTGTTAGGCATTGACTGCCTCGTATTATGATTTTGAAAATTTGAGTAACATTGTGTAAGTAATCAAATATAAATCCTGTTAGAGAGCTATTGTAATATGAACACCCTCACGGTTCATCTCAGAACAACTAGCAATCCAGGTGATGAACTGACTCAGTCCATCTGAGAAAGACATATGCAGTGGAAGCAGTTGCCAAGGCAACATAACTGTATCCTAGCAAGTGTGTTTGAGTTTCTCCCATTGCCCTACATATGTCTGAATGCTGTAGTGTTACATGAGGAGCGAGTATCCAGTGCTTTCTGAGAGAAGTCCAGTGGTGTAGTGAATCTTAACAGATCCTTGTTTTAAGCACAGTACAGCTAAGACTATTATACAGATTTTAATGCCTGGAAGTAGGTGAAAGTTAAGAGATTTTGAGTGTTGTGTAATTTAATGTAGTGTAAGTACAATTTTATACATGTAAATTTTAACACCATAAGTCTGATATCCAAGTCTGCCACATTGATTGGGTTTAGATCCATGCCAGCAGGGCTGCTGAAGGATGGAGCACCAGTGTTGATCGCAGATGGCATCCTGAGTGGCATATCGGTGGGCTGCCAGCTTGCTATGGTCCCCTTTGCTCATCTCTAGAGACAGCTACGCCACAATGAGGTTGAGGGGATATGAGAAATTCCACTTCTTCCTCTCACTGTTGCTCCATTTTTTCCTCTTTCCTTACCCCAGTTATCTCACTCTTGACCTCCATTCTTTCTCGTCCTTGACTCTACTCAGCAAGCCCTCTCTTACATATTCATGTCTAAAACTCCTCAAAGGAGTTATATTTAAAGGCTGGCGCTGTTATTTTTAGAGGACTTGAACATGAATCCATTACACGTGACTAGAGGGATATTCAAAATAAGAATTTAGTAAATAAACCATATTCTTACATTAATAATGCACTGTAATGTAGCTGTGTTCCGGGATATGACTGCTATTTTATGAGCAGCTGTGAAATATCTTGCACATATTTGAATGCAGTGAGTATTATTGATGTTTGAGGAGGAAGCTGGAGATGTTGGGAGTGTGTGATTTGTCTTGCTGTATAACGCTCACGTGTTCTCATGACTTCAGCATGACTGTGGTGCTCCTGGGTCTGGCACACGTCGCTGGAGTTCCTGGGGCATCTTCAGTCCAACATGAGCTCCAGTAAGTCCAGTGCCCAGCTGTCAGCATTATCAAAATAAGCCGAGATACTAATATTATTGTAGTAATATTCTTAATTAAACATTTATCGTGTTCATGATTTGTGAGTTGTGGGCGTATCAGTAGCACACTGGATATAAGTCAATATTAGGCTTTTAATTGATTGGTTGATTGGTAGGGCATACATGTCTTGTCAGTAAAGCTGGTTCTTTGATTAGCAATAATTATAACTATGGCTCTGTGTAATGCCACTCCATCTGAAAACAGGTGATGATGATTTATTACTAACCAACGAAGATACGAATGCTTTATTGACGAGATGCGCATGACTATTGCATATTTGTGCATATTTGTCCGACTTTTAGTTTTGTTCTTTTTTTGATATATTGAGACCCAATTGTATAGAAATTTACTATTGGTCAACAATGTATTATTGTCATTTATAACAGCCATAACATGAAAGCAATTATCAGCTTATTATAGCAGACATTATAATTTTTAATTTTCATATTTTATAGTGCTGTCAAATGATTAATCACGATTCATCCAAAATAAAAGTTTTTCTTTACATAATATATTTGTATGTACTGTGTATATTTATTAAGTATATATTATTACAAACACATGCATGTATATATTAGATGAAAATATGTTATGTTTATATATTAAATATATTTAAATATAATATAAAATATAATAAAATAAATACATAAATGCATTTACATGTAAATACTTTCAAAATATATACTGTACGTGTGTGTTTTGATATAAACATAATAAATACATTTTATTTTGAATGCGATTAATCAATTAATGATTAATCGTTTGACAGCACTAATTTATTCACCTAGACTATTTTTTTATGTGTATTTTTTTTTTTTTCTTCCAGAGTCAGAACTTATCTTATGCATAAAATATTATATTAAATAATAAATAGTAAGTGGGATAAAATATGAATATATTGAATTTGTACTGAATGAATAAATGAATATTATACATGCAATTTTCAAAATGTTCATAATTTAGATTTTTTTTATTTATAAACATAAAATTATTTATTTTACGTTTAAAGCTAATATTTAGTTTTTATTGAATATTTAAATCACTTAATATTATTTATTTATTTTGTGTATAGGTATATATCTGTTTGTCACATTTAACTATTTTTAAACACATTTCACATTTTTCCTCTCCAAATCAGCACAGAAAATGATTCAGTCTTGATGGAACAGCTTAACTGTGGTCCAGGCTTAGTTTTACAAGCATGTCACCCCAAAAGGGGTATTTGCAGCATGTAGTCCCTTATCAGAGAGCTGGGCACTGCTGCTGATACGCTCCTGTCTGGATGTGCTTAAGCACTGCAGGGCTTGTAGCTGCTCTAAATCTTGCCATCCTGTTCTAGACACACACACACACACACTCAGTCACCTTTGGTGTGCTTTACCCAAGTTTCTTTGGCAGCTGATTCACAAGACCACTTTAAGAGGATTTCAAGCTGTTTGTGGCCATTGAGCCACGTTGACAGTCTGGCTAATAGACATCTGTTAGTGTGGGAATCTCCAAGACTTATTACATAATGATGACCAGGTCATACATGGTCATATGTTGGCTTCAGATACTTAATCATAGCTGTCTTCAAGTGATAGAACACTATAGCAACCATACTGAGCTATATGTAGACAATTGTATTACTGAGAACAGTCACCGTATTTGCCTTGCATAATAACTTGAACTGACTTCATACGATCTCTAAAAATTACTTTAAGAAAAAGTATGCTTTTTACAAATGCTTTTTAAAATTCCATAATTATAAGAAAAGCTCATACTATTTGTTTAGAGATGCAGCTTGGTTCGATATTGTGTCATCGCTGCAATTAAAGTCATATATTTAGTATGTCTTTGTGTCCAAATGTGTTGTTGTGTGGCTGTATTTGTGTAGCCCATTAGTGGTATTTGTGTAAGTGTTGATGGTAAGCCTCTCTGGAGAGCTGCAGATTTGTGCTGTCATAACTAAACTGTTTCTGCTGCTAATGTGACGGTCGCATTTACATTTATACTCCAGTGAGCGTTTTCCACCGCTGCCTCATGTTTGCATGGCATTATGGGATGTCAGACGGCAAACCCTTCAGGTGTTCTGTTCTGCATTGTTGTTAAGAGGAAAGTGGGATTGCTGTAGCCTCTGAATGAAATACTTATTTTTAGAAGAGCTACACACACACACACAGTTACTTTCTCTATCCAGCATGTTGTGTGGGTTAGATTTCTCTCTCTAGAGAGGGAAACAAAGGCCTAAACTGAGATGGAGTGAGAGAGAGCTATAAAAGACTGGCAGTGATCCTCAGCTATACGGCCCTTGATTATACAATCACTTTTAGCTGAGGCTATTGAGGCTAGATGAAGAAGATTTTGGAAAGACTCTGACCATTCAGAATGCTGTTGTTCCACCCAAAAGTGTTTGTTTTTTTTTTATTAGAGAAAAGAATAAAAGACATTGTCAAAATAGTCCATCTGGTTCAATCTGAATGCCATGAAGTGGCAAGAATACTTTTTGTACACAAAGAAAATAAAAATATTTAACATTTGGTCTCCTCTGTGTCTCTACTGCATTCCATTAGAACCATTTTGGAGAATATCCATTGAACACAATCTAAGTACCCTTTTCTGTCAGCCATGATGCACTTAATTGTTGAATAAAAATAAATATTACTTTTTTTTGCATACAAAAAAGTATTCTCGTCGCTTCATAACATTCAGATTGCACCACTGATGGCAGATGGACTATTCTGATGATGCCTTCTGGATCTTGATAGTGTTATTTATTTACTTGGCGGTCAAAGGGACAGTCACTTCTGAAGAGAAATTAAGCTTTTATGGGTTTGGAATGACATGGGGTAGGTGATTAATGACAAAATGTTAATTTTGGGGTGGAGTAACCCTTTAAAGAGGTGAAGAACACAAATATAAATAATTCTAATGGTGAAGAAATAATGTATTTTTGAAACTATTAAATCTTTTATGGATTGGCTTTTTTTGGTTCCAAATTAAAAACTGAAAATATTTATGTGCATTGCCACTGCAATATTATATTACTGCTTTTTGATTCATCATTTTAGTGCTTTGTCACATGTGGTTTTGGGTCAGATAGAGTTTGAATAGCTCTATCCTTCAACAACAGTCTCTTTGCAAAATGACAGATTTACAAACCATTCTGTGCTGTAATGTGTTGTTCAAACTGTTTAGGACAGCTTGTACCAGTCAGAATCTCTGTTAAAAATAAAGTTTAACAGCTTTTTCCTAATGTTAGAATCCTCAGCAGCATGTAGAACAGCAGGTGCCACATGCAGACAGAAAGTTGGGGTCGCACATACTATATTATTTCACTTTTTCCATTTAGGAGTATTTAATTTACTTCCTCTTTATTATCTGTCATCAATCTTAATTATCGCTGTGACTCTCTGGGCCGATTATCGGATCAATGGCCAATTGTTAATGCAAATTATGTTTTGGGTTTTTAATGAACACTTTTTAACGGGTCTGTTCGGGATGTTCTGAATTCTAAAGTTAATATTTGTTTTCAAAGTACATTGAATTCTGTGTTTTTTCTTAGAAGGTTTGATTCCTTGGGATATGACCCCTTTAACCAAAACTGAGGCAACAAATACTCCTTATGAGGTGACGTCTGCAAGTGGCCTTGGATAGCTGGTTAACAGAAAGGAAGCATGCTGGGATATTTCCAGGTAACATTAGAATGTCATGGGCATGAGGTCGGGGAGTTGCCGTGCTGCTGAAAGGGTGAGAGGTCACCCCAACTGGAAAAAGAGGAGAGGGTGGCTTTCCACAGAGCTATGTCACTAGGTCTTCTGGGTAAAAAACAGCTGTTTTTTATGACCGGGGAGAGATGGCTGATAGGATTATATACATTATGTGAGAGCGATACTGGTGTACAACCATGAGAAAGAAAAGAAAAATGAGCAAATGTTATATGAGGAGAGATGCAAAAGAGAATGTGAAATGATAAGGGAATAATACGAGAGAAATTTGATATTCACTGTTCTCTAGCTGTAATTTTAGAGATGCTTCCTTCCCCTCATTGTATCAGTCACGTAGATAATAATAAAATAGAATAAAATTTCCTTATTCCGAAAGTCAGTTCTACATGGCAGAATCAGGACAAAGATTCTGAAATACAATCATATTCAGATTTTAATGAATTGTTTTAGATTTTATGAGTCTTTTCAGGATTCATATATAACTAAACAAGTTTAAATGAACAGCATTTTCATGAAATAAAAGCTTTTTGTAACATTATAAGGGTCTTTACTGTCAGTTTTGATCAGTTTAATGTGTTCTTGCTGAATCAAAGTATTAATTTATTAAAAATGTACACTGACCCCAAACGTTTGAAAGGTCGAGTTGCTTACCTCATAGAGACAGTGTCTGCTTCCCAAAATGCAGGTGATTTCTGTTTATACTTTCTTTGTAGGCAAAACTAAAAATCCGAATCCATATATTTACACACACGTTCATCTCTTCCAGTAACTTTGATCTAATTTAGCTCTGCTTCAAGCATTCATCCCATGTGGGCTGTAGTTAAGAGCATGTATTACAGTATAATGTACAAATACCATGTGGATGTTTCCTCATTAAAATGTATGCCTTGGCGTATCTGCTTAAGATAAAAACACAGCGCAAGAGAGAGACTGAGTAATTGCGATGTGACGTGCCTTGCTAGCATTTCCCAGCTGAAATTAGCCTCTTTGCAGCTTTTATCGTTTTGAGGCAGTTTCAGATTAATATATGTCAGTAGTCTATCACTCTTTCTTTTTTTTAAGTATTCGGTTGTTGAATGTTTACACAGCAAAAAAAGTGTGGTTCCTGAACATTTATTCGACTCAATATGCCCGACTAGCATTGTGTCTTCTGTTCTTGCTGTTTAATGAGTGTTTTAAATTGCAGAAATGTGTGATTAATTCAATCCAAACACACAAAGACAGACACACACATACAAACTAATCAGTATTAATCAGTAACACCCTCATGACCCTAATTTATCTTCATATCAGCTTTGCTGTGATCAGTAAGCTGATATTAAGCAGGCATTGTGTTTTCCTGATTCTGTGTGTCCATAGAAAGACTGCAGTAGACCAGGATTGTAGACTCTGTTGCTATTGGTATACATTAACATAGTAATGAAAATAACACTTGTAAGAACGAACAATTTTATTCCTGATTATGGCTCAGATCTGGAGCATGTTGTCTAGGGAGATCATTCTCTTGTTTTTTTTTTTCAAACAATTCAAGCCAATGGAAAACATCATAATCCACTTTAGGATTACGATATGAAGGGTGCACAAAAATAATCATATTATAGATCACCAGCATAGTTTCTGCAACCTACTTTGTTAACCTTAAATATGGATCTAAAAATAATGCTAATACTATTTTTAAACACGGTATGCAAGTAGGCCACATAGTCTGGTCAGCTGACTCATAAATTAGTTTGTAAGGACATTAAACATTGGGCGAGGAATGCGGGTGAGTTCAAGATTGCATAGTAAAGATATAGTTTGAGGTTATGATTGTTTTTGGAACACAATAGAGTATAAATCAGCAGGCACCATTATGCTACTAAATCTCCTTATGTATTTAAACAGATGGACACAAAATGTAGATCTGATTTACATTGTCTCTACTTATTTTTTTTATCTCACAATGACTAAGACAACAACAAAAACACAAAAAAAACGATGGAGAACAAATCATACTGGGTTCAAAGCAGCCTCAAGCTCCTCATTTAACCAGGGATGCTGTGTGAATTTGAGCAAGTGTGTTTCCTTTCCACCCAGTAGCTATTGTACTCTTAAAAAGTTAACAAAAGAAAGTAACAGAGGACAACTACATGTTATTGTCCCTTAGGTCTCCCAGGGAACTTAAAAAGTGTCTCTGTGTATAGATGTACACAAGCAAGAACATGCTGCAATAAGAAATGGATCACATGCAAGAAAGTTCAGTGGAATGAGGCTGGAATAGGGAACTTCATTCCTGCCATTGCCTTTTATAGGTTTATTCACTTTTACTGTACCTCTGATGAAAGATGCACTGATATTAAAATTCTGGTTGAAATCAATAATCTGGTAAATTCTGATCTGATTAAAAAGAAACAAAGAAAAATCAGATAAATTAGTGCAACCTGGTGTAATAAAAATACGTACCTCTGTGCACTTTTTTCACTGGTGAGCTAAACAATATCACATTCAGTTGATTCATTTCTGATACTGAATGCGTTATTGTGTAGCTCGCCAGTGATCTACGGCTCGGTGTATTAACAGCCACTTCATTTGAAAACAGGTGATGGAGATTGTCATGACAAAAAACTAATTACTGAGGTTGCAAAGAAAAGTATTTATTAACATAAGTAAAAAACAAAAATCGTATAAAACACTAAATCAATATGAACACTATTTCAGTCGGACCATGACGTCAAGGCATAGTTTAAATCATAATGAAATCTAAATAAACTAACAAAACAGCAACATTTATAGCAGGAAGAACAGGTGGAGATTGTTCACTTGATGTGTCTTCTGGCCCGACCACTGGCCAGCCATAGTATGGAGAACCAGAGACCCCTCACAAGATCCAGTTTTACTGACTGGATGGACGTAATTATCCCATGTGATATATCGCCCAGCCCTAGCCTTACTGCACAATGCAGATGCAAAAAGAAATGTGGCGCTAAAACACAGGTACATGAACCCTGACACATTTTATTCTGTTGATGTAGATGCGTATTGCTGTGATTTTATTACGTTAAAACTGATATAGAAATGCATACAACCATGTTATTTCAACTTCCTTTTATGCAGATTTGAACTTGAACTGAATCCCGAACCATAGTTACACCTTGCACCTAGGTACATTTATGCTATGAGACCAGATAGTATTAATGATATTAAAATTCTAGATTTACTAAATAAATTCAGAATAAATTAGGCTACGTCGTAAAAACTTTTTTGCTCAGGTGGCAAGTAAAATCTTTTTTCTGCTTTTTAATTTGTGAGTGAAAATTGTTTCTACACCATTTAATTGGTTATTATCAATAGTTTTAATTGCTACATGTGAATTTAAGCATGGATGTAATGTACAGTATGAAAAACGAATACTAATTTTGCTGAATGATTAGTGATTAGTGATGGCAAGGGTACTAGAAATGTAAACATAGGAGAAATAAGCATGAAAAATTAAATATCTAATATCAGCCAATAAGTAAAAATGATACAATATTGGCCAATTACCATAAGGCTATTTTACTGATATTTCACTGTGCATTATGAACATTGTTACCTTTTCACTGCAGCGGACAAAAACAGTGCTAATGTGAGGATATTCTATAGCATGCATGTACATTCTTATATCATACACACACACACAAACTCACCTTCCAAAGCATATATCAGAATACAGGGCAACTCAAATTCCTGTTCACATATTAATCTAAAGGCCCTGCTCTGTTGTAATCTAAGCCTGTAGATGCTGTGAAGAGATTGGTGTGGTTTCCAACTGTAGCTTGACCTCACTCATGCATTTAATGCCGTTTTTATTAATACTGGGCTTGAAAAAGAGAAAAAGTATTTTTAATTTGAGTTTCTCTCTACTTGTTCCTAGTCTTTCTTTAGGTTCCCCTCTCCATGCTAACTGGTTCCTTGGTTACTGAGGATCCTTTTTGCTCAGTGTGCTTGAACAGATTGTTATTGTTAATGTTCAGGTACAGATTGTAACCCTCTGAGACTCTAACCAGACACCAGGGAGTAGATAAGAAAAGTCATGAACACTGGCTTCATGGCATTAAGGTGGTGAGAAGTGACACGCTCGTTCACTCATGTTAAATAGACAGCAGACGTCTCGAGGGATTCTGAAGCCTTGTGAATATTCCAAACACATCTGATCCTCTTCTCTGTGTGAAAGCTACAAGTGTGAAAAACCTCAGGCTAATGTTACCAAGTTGCAACTGAAGATTTTTAAATAATGGAGACACTAACAGCAGATGCTTACGTGTCACAGCTCAGGCTAGTTGCTAGTGAAGGGTTTAGGATAGAGCTTGTTTTTGTGGTGCCATTGGCCAGTTAGTGGAGTCATGATAAAAGGTTTCTGTATCCGGAGTGACTTGCTGAAAATAAGTGCTAAAATGTTGGAATTCAAACTGTGTGGCCTTGGCTTTGACCAAATGAGCCATTTGTGTGTTTTTAATAAACCGCCGTTTTAATAAACACCACAGCGTTTTGTGGAAGCTGCTGTATGCTCTCTCCACCGTAATATATAGGCCGCCTCTTCACCGAAGGGCTCAGGTGGAAGCAACTGTGATAAAGCAAGACAGACCATATCAAAATTTGCAAATGAGACAAGACATGTACCTCCATCTCTACGATTTGCTTTCACTGCAAGTACCTCAAAGAGAAGGAAGACAGGCATCTCAGATGAGCTGTCAGCATCTGAAACAGAGTGTGGGCTGAGTTGTGATGGTAATTACATCAATGTGTTGTTAAAAGTAGTCATTGGTTGGCTTTGTACACACTGTATAGATCAAATCTCATGAGATGAAATCTGAAAGAGTGCATTTGTTTGTTGGAAGCAGTTGTCACCTTATACAGTGAAACCGAACATTATTCAGACACTTAAAAAAAAAAATAAACTGTGACAGATCATACCCAAAATTTCTTCACGGTGCACTAAAAAGTCTTCTGACGCTTTGACTTGACTATGATTTGGTTAAGTGTTTTTCTTTAATTACTAATGCAATCTTTTTACACCACAGACTGAGCTAAATTAAGCATTGCTTGGTAATTGGTTGACCTAAATGATCTAATCTGACATTATTAGGATGAATTTGTTCTGACAGTTTAACTCTAATTTTTATTATTATTTTCTAAATTATTGCAAGTAACTTGATGATAATGTGAGAATGGCTGAAGGTATCTGAATAAACTCTGGTTTGACTGTATATTGTGAACAATGTGTACAGAAAATAAAAGTTATTTGCTGTAGTGTGAATATGATACTGAAATATGTTATATTTCAACTCTTATCTTTGAGACTTAAAACTTGCAATTTGGAATTATGTTAACAAGTAAATTTGAAACAGTTAAAAATGTTGGCTGTGTTTATTTGGTTAAACACACTTGTGAAATATTATTACAATTCAGAATAACTGTTTCTGTTTTAATATTACAAATGGAATGTATTCCTGTAGAAGTGGGCGATATGACTATTTTTGATCGTGGACGAAAACAATTTCTCCACGATCTACTTTATAAGGAATATCGTAGTATTGTGATATTTTATCATCTGCGTATTAATATGCTGTACAACGCGACATACATTCACATCAGTGTTAACTCAGTGGTAGAATTATACTCACCGGACACTGCACTTATTCACAATCACAAAAGTACATTATTCGCTTTAAAGTCTTGCCGATTAAACATTTCATATATGTGCTGTCCGGATGCGCTTTTCTGGCGCCTACACCTGAAGCGCACACTAAAGGCCTGTCAAATAGCGCCTAATTACTGAGCTAAGATATTATGTATCATATGTGATTGTGGTAATACTGTCACAAACACACAGCGTTAAACAGTTGCTCGTGTATAAAGTAAAAGTAAACAATCAAGAGAAAACGTGCCAGTATACTACAGTATGCGTGCAGCTCTTAAAGGGACAGAACTAAACATGCCACCGCTTGTCATTAAAGGGATAGTTCACTCAAAAATTATAATTGTGTCATTATTTACTCACATGTTGTCCCAAACCTGTATTAATTTCTTTCTAGTGCTAAACACAAAATAAGATATTTTGAGTAACCAAACAGTAGCTGGTCCTCATTGTATTTAATAAAATGTTCAACAGAAAAAAGAAACTCATTCAGATAAAAACGAGTTGAGAGAGTAAATGATGGATGTAGTGAAGAAATATATAGTGTTGTTTCACCTTTCATGTTTGTTAATTCAATACTGCTGAATACACCTACTCTTCCTAAAAAAATAAAAGCACTGTTTGTTTTGTTCATATTATGTTTATTTGTAATGTGTATCTGTTCGAATAACAAAGATAAAATGACAATGATTTTTATCTTTGCTCATTTTGGCCTAAATATCTGCCCTTTCTTAATATGATATTTTTGCCATATCGCCCACCCCTACCTCTGTAATTTGCAAAATAGTCTTAAAAAACCAACTTGAAAAAGAATCAGGATAAAAATCGTGAGTCGTGATTTTCCCCAGAATAAAACGTTATGTGATATTTTTTTTTATATCGCCCACCCCTATATTCCTATGATGTAAATCTGAATTTCCAACAGTCATTTTAAGGTGTTCAAGGAAATCATTTTAATATGGTGATTTGCTGTTCACTAAACAATTACTATTATTAGCAATACTGAAAAGTTGTGCTGCTTAATTTTCTGATATTTGCAAGATTCTTTGAATATAAAGTTAAACAGCATTTATTTAAATGTGGCTTTTCTGTGGCTTTATCACTTTAATGCATCCTTGATTAATAAAACTATTTAACATAATACATGTTACTTAATCACACTTCAAATGTACTGTATATATCGGAAATGTTTTTAAGTAGAATTTGCCTGAATTTGTTCACATTCTGAAAAGGCAGACTCATCTTTTAATGAATTCTGACATGTAGAGCTGAGTCTTTTCTCCGTCATGTTTTAATATAGTTCTTACAGCAAGTTTAGCCAGCTTCTATCCCTCAGTCTGGTTGCTGAGCACCGATAGCTTTGTTTGTAAGAGACGTCTGGCAGTGCTAGCTTTCCGCGCATCTCCCTGAGGCTTTTGGCGCAGTAAACAGGATACAAGAGCAAAATGCAGAATGCCCTTGGAAATCTCTCTGATATGCATTTTTTACAGTATAATCCTCTTATTCATGCAGTTCTCTTGGATGTGTGTTAGGGCTGTAAACCTTGTAATAATAGTAATGCCTCTCACAAATGTTTTGTGACCTAGCAAACATTTGGGACATTCTTAGCGCCAACTTAGTATTAGCCTAGTTTGTTCTTAAATTATTCTTTTACCATTTTGTTTTCCACAGGAATAATATCATGTTTGCAATTACAATAAAATATTCAGAAATTGTTCTGAATATGTAGAAAATATTCAGAAATATTCAAAAACAGTTGTCAGCATTTTGGTTCATAAGATTTTTAAAGAAAAATAAAATGTAAAAAAAAATGCATCTATGGAGAAGGGGGCGGAGTCTTTTGCCAGGAATATAGCCATAAACAAAACCGTGCAGCACCTAACTTTGAAACTTGCAGTGCTCCTATTTAATCAATTAAACCATAGCCTTTTGAAGTGTAGGCTATATCACAATATACATGTATTATATACGATATTGTATCCCTTATCAAAAAAAAAACTGCAATGTATTTAATATTTGAATATTTTGGTTTATCTTACCCAACCACAAATAATTAGAATGCTTTTTTAGTACCCAACCTTCAGATTATCTATAGTTTGTCTATGTCTAGCATTTCATGCTTGATCTGGCATCCGGACAACCTTGGAATATATTCACGTGATTATTCATATATTGAGGTTAGATCCATACAAATTACAGGATTTTTACAGGAGGTGAATGTAGAATATATAAAATACACCCAGTGGGATTTTTTATAACAAAAATAAAATACAGGAAAATATAAAAACAGGATGATAGTGGGATAGAATGGTAAAATACAGGAGAATCCCGGGAGGGAGTGCTTACAGCTATGAAATATCCAACGAAAAGTAATTGAGAGAGATTGTAGTCTAGTCACACACCTCAGGAGGTGGTTTTAGATGCTTTCCAGACACAACTGGACAAGTTTAAACACATCTGACTGTTGAAGTCATGTGCAGAACATGCTTTTCTGCAGATATTGCCTGCCGGTGACGAGCCTCTCTCTTTAGCAATCAGCTGCACAAACTTCCAAAAGTGAAAGTCGTTGTTCTGCATCGCTTCCTGAGGCTCAAAATACAATAGTCTTTGTTGAAAGTGGTGAACTGTAAACTCTCAGCAGTGCTGTTGATGCTCTCTCAGCGGTTGCAGTCTTTGACCCTGAAATCAGCTCATGATAAATAGGATGCAGCGCATGGCGGTTGCTTTTGGGGATGTGAGACACATTTATGAGGCCAAGAGTAAATGGAACTGTTTAACAAATCAGATGACCACCTGATCAGAGAAGATGCATAAAGTGACAGGTGTAAATAGGCCCTTTGGGTGCTGATTTGACATAGTTTTATAATGTCATTTTGACCGGGGTGTTTCTAGCTCTTCACCAGTAAAAGGACCTCCAACAAAAAGTATTTTGATACTGTGCAAGATTTGTTTCCTCAGGAAATCTCATTAGGAACCACCTCAAATGATACAGTGCATGAGTGAACTTTCTAAAGGAGTCAAACTGATTCATAAACAATTTTAGACCTTTTCTGTAAACATGTTTGACAAATTAGATCCAATGAGTAATTCATTTGCGAATGATGCATCGCTTGCCCTAATTGCTCAAAGAAATATATGACTTCATTAAAAATAAATCCGTATTTTCAGATATATGATGATGCCTAGGCCTTAAATCACATATGAGTAGTTCTCTTTTTGGCTGATTAAAAATTATGTGTTTTTAGTAATGTTTACTAATTGCTATTCAGATGCACAGAGATGACAGTCTTTGAGTAAGAGGGCTTTAGTTATTATTTAGCCAACTGCCTTCAGCTAGATAATAATTTAAACATTAGCAGAGCTAGCACATAAAATTTTCAGTGCATTCCTGGCATCAGATTGATCTTTATTGCCGTAGTCTGCTAACATATCATTCTTTCCATCATTTCAGCTATTTCATAGAACATTTCAGAAGGCTTACGCCCCGAAAGGGCATTTGTAATCACTTTGTTTCTCTTGACAGATATTAGTCTTAGGTCTAACTGATGAGATGTAAAAACCCTTAGAGAGTTTCACGTCTCTGGCATGTCATGATAATGTGAGGTGATGTGGCTTACAAATGTATTCAAGGCTGCTTATCTCTATAGCCACCTTCGGGAGATCTCATGATGAAATATTTATGAAGATACGTTTTTTTGCTTTAAAAAAAGTGGCATACTTCTGAGGAAATCTCTTTCTCTCTTCTGCACTAGCCGAGAAACATCTCAAAAGCATAGTCGTGGGTGTGAGTGCATCCTGCTGGGAGGATGAGAGGAGGAAGGAACGAGTGCCGTGGAGGATGGAGACAAAATGGCAGCATCAAAGAGAAGTTTGCCCTGATGAAAGAATGTGATGCGTGCCATTACAAGAGTAGAATTACTACACGCTTATGTGATGTGCCACAAGGTGCCCTATTTTATTCAGGACACAAATTGATCTATCGTGAAGTGGTTCTTAAAGGGAGGGAAATGCACTTGCTTATATTCAAATGATCTGTTTTGTACTGTAACATAAAATGCAATGAAGTATGTACACCTCCTCCTCCTCCTCCTTACAGTATGTTGTCTTCACTTATGTAGCACATACTTAAAAAAATAAATAAAATACTTCTGCTTCTCACACAGAGTTGTTGTATGGCTTTAGAAAACTTGGAATCATGTGGAAGTCATACATATACTTTGATGTTGATACTTTCTTTTACACATCTTTATACATCTGCTTTTGCATTTCATTAAAGATGCACCCCAGTGATTTTTATATATATATATATATAATACATATCTGCCCTAATTGAACTATGGCCTAATCCTGGTTTAGTCTAAGCCATGTCTGTAATAGTATAATTATATTATACTATAACTATAATTAATAGTAATATTATATTATAATATATTTGTTATGTTCTATATTTTTATATTTGAATTGCCTTTTTATCAATGATAGTTGATTGCATTTGACTTTCTTTTTTTTTTTTTTTTACAGAAAAATAAAATAGACCAAGAAAGGCCTACCAACAAAAAGTACTGTTAGCATTATTAAGGCCATTACACACCAGTGGAAGAACAATAAACCCACATTGGGCATGCAAAGACCCAATCAGACGTTCATCGTTTACCACATGTAATTTTGTCAGATTACTAACAAAGCCACTTTAGAACAGCCCTCTGCTGCACATTTACTGTTACCCAGAGCAGAATCAAAGGGTGCTTTTGTGCAATGCTGCAAATTCTGTCATTCATTATTTACCCTCACGTCATTCCAAACCTTGTAAAACCTTGTAGGAACACAATTAAAATATTTTTAATGAAATAAAAGAGCTCTCTTACCATACACAGATAGAAATGTAATATTCAAGGCCCATATAGATGTTAAGGAGTAAAAAAAACTATTCAACATTTATTTTTCTTCCGTGTCGGTCTTTGAAAGTACCTTCACAAATGTACCTCGGTGTATGTGTGTGGGGAGTTACCATCTTCGGGGTCACATGTTCCTTCAGAAATCATTTTAATAATGCTGATTTGTGGCTGAAGAAATATTTGTTATTATTATCAATGTAGAAAACAGTTGCACTACTTGATAATTTGTGTCACATCTTTGATGCGTTTGTTTGAAATAGAATGTTTTGTAACATTACAAATCTGTTTTAATCAATACAGTGTATCCCTGTTTAGGAAAAGAATTGATATCCCCCTCAAATATAAAAAAAACATACAGCTTTTGTCTTCACCTCAGGGTACCACTTCTGACCCCCAAGAAATGAAGCGAAAAGCAGTTTCCACTGAGTTGTGCTTCTCTGCACTGGTATTTTGAGTCACTAAGCGCCTTTGGCCCCTCTTTTGTTTACTGCTGAGCCCTGGAGTTTATTTACTTCCTGTTAGATGAATGAAAGCACAGCCAATCAAACCAGGTCGGAGAGAAACGAGAAGTACTCACAAAGGACCATGAGAAAATAGATCGGGCTTGAGAAACTGCCAGCAGTTTGTTTAGCCTTTATGAAGTTCTTGGACACTGTCTGAGTGCTGCTGCGGGTGGGATGGATGGATGGATGGATGGAGGATAGGTGCAGGTGAGGTTTCACTAAAAAGTATGTATTCAGATGTTTATTATCATTTCAACTAAGACACTGTTTTAATTACTGATTCAGTCTGACTGAAATTGAACATTTTAAATGCGTTGGAAGTGGCTGAAGCACGTAAAATTGGACTTTTCTTAACCTTGTTGTATCCCCAACGGTGTCTTCTGGTCGCGTCACCTCAAATCATCATCTCTTGTTGAAAAAGACTTCCAGTTGTTTTGTCACTCCAGATCACTCCAAATATTTTGTCACTGTTAGTGTGAACGCACCCTAAGAAGTCAGCTGGCTTGTTGGGTAACAATTGGAAATGCTAGAGACTGCAAGGTGTTTTCAGACAGTTTCTGGATAAAGTATACGCTTCTGTATGTGAGTGTGTTAAAGGCAAACTATAGAATGTGACGGCACCTATTGATCGGTGAAGAAGAGACATGCTCTTTTTCAATCAACTCATCTCTCTCTTCTCCACCTCTCCATGCAAATCTTTTTTTCTCCTCTCTGCACCCTTCATCCTTTTTTGTCCTCTCCTTTTTGCTGAGAATTAGAGTTTTCTGGAAGAGACAGCTGGAGGACTATGCCCCACTGATTCCTTACCCACAATCCAATCTGCCCACAGACCACTGAACTCTTTGGTTATATCTGTGGTAAAATGCTTTTTGCTTGCTAATTTTGAGGATATGCTTGACCAGCCTAAAATAATGAAGTATATTGTGGTTGTAGACAAATTTAAGATATAAAAGCCCTTCTAAAATAATCAAAAGCAGTTCAGAATTGATTTTACATGTAGGACATGTAATAGATGTGTACATGTGTATATATATATATATATGTATATATATGTACCTATTATGGTTAATAATGAAAAATGTGTGTAATTATGACTAATAGTTTTGATATAAAACATATCAAGAAAAAAATATATATAAAAAAAAACTACGCTTATCAAGTGTTTTCATTGGGTTTATGTAAATGAAAAATTAAGTT
>JAUCNO010000152.1:12264166-12279771 GCA_032353835.1 Enteromius viviparus
CACGAGCAATTCGTACATATTCGTACGAGGTGCCAAATTTGTGCCAATTCGTACGACCTCACTCATACGATTTTGTACGATTTGTCTAAAACCATGTGATGGGTAGGTTTAGGGCCGGGGTTATGTTTAGGTCATTCGTACAAATTCAAATGAATTGGCATCTCTTAAAATATGTGCGATTTAGAATAAAACGTATGAATTCGTACGAGTGAGGTCGTACAAATTCGTACCAATTAGCCACCTCGTAAAATATGTACGAATTGCCGTGAGATCAGGTTGGAAATGCACACCATTCACTGTTTGTTGAGTAACTCTAAAAAAAAAAGAAAAAGAAATGAATGGTATGTTTTTCCAATCCAGTGTTGTTTTTCTCTCTGTTCTTTGGAACTAGCAAAACATTTTATGCATAACCATTTTTGGTTTTTAAAAATTTAAATAGAGCATCTATAAATTCCTTCACTACAGCAGAAAGATTTTTTTATTTGAAAGCCTTCAAGCCAGCATTCTTTATTCAGTGTCACATAGGATCCAAAAGTCTGAGACCACATTAAATGGAACATTCTAGGATTTTTATGAAATGAAAAAAGAAAAAGAAAATCATGTGATCTGCTTTGTACAAACAACAGATGTTTTCTCAGTGTAGATTTATGTAGGTAATGTATGTGTTTTCTTTATTTTTTGTCTTCTTATTTTATACGTAAAATAAATAAATTAATTAATAAAATAAAAATCACTACATATATATGTTTTGGTAACAAAGTTACTAATGGTCCGACTGATCAGACTGAATGTTCTAGAAAACTTCCTCATGACAGGGCCATACATATTTCCTAGACTTGTGTGAGAAAGTGAGAGTCTCTTTTCTGTCTGCAGTACTCCAAGGATGTGTCAAGGAAGTTTGAAGGGATGAGGGTGGACCTGCGTAGCATCATTCTTCTGGAGTCAGAAGGCAAACAGAATCTCATCAGCTTCACTGAAACTGGCATTAATGAGATTAACTTTGCTGCCTATTTAGAGGAGGTACATACTTACTTGAACACATTTTGAGTAAAACATTAAGACCATAGGCTTTGCAACCATATGCTGTGGTTTCTCGTGTGTTTCTGCTCATCTGTTCAGGTTAATAAAGGAGTGACTCGCATTGATCTAGCTGATTTCGCTAGTCAACTTGATGCTCAAGCTGATCAGCTGGTAAGATTTATAAGATTTCATGAGAATTCAGTGTCATGGTTAGTACCTGTGTGAGCTTTTCTAGGGCTTATGTTCTCTCTTTTGCAGTCTAAAGGGACCTTGCAGACGTCATTGAAGGGACACGCTCATACTATAAGGCAGATTCACATTCATCAAGTCATCCCACTGGAAAAATCAATGGTATTCTATCTCGGTCTCACTGATGCTGATAATATGATTACGTTTTATCCATGAATTGTTCTGTTGAATCTTTTCTTATCTATAAATTGTACTGATTAAAATTGAAAACGTCTGAAAGATTTATTTTCATATTCTGACTGATTTTCAACTATCTCTTTTTTTAATTTTTTTTTAACACATTCAACTTGATTTATTGCTTCCAAGAAATATGTGAAAGCAAGGGTAAGCCTACCAGTAATAGCTGCATAACCTACAAGTTTTTGTGTGATAACATCATGAAAAAAACAGAAGCTTCATCCTATCTTTGCATTAAACCGAAAACTGTGATGTTTTCTATTGTTTTCACATCATCGGTTAAAGCATTTGCATTTGGAAGACTGGAACTTTTTTTCCAGTGCTGCTTTACCGGTTAAATGTGATCTATATGAGATGTGAATTATAAAGTTCATCAAATGACTCCTGCTGTGTGCCAAATGCGTCATATAATACAACCGTTTTGTATCATATACTATATTTATTTGTGACATAATGTGCATGTGATGCATGTAATGCAACTATCAGGTTGCATGGAATTTTGTCACCCTTCGGATTCCCTCTAACTGTCACCTTATGTTTCCAAAATGGTCATTTGCAGTTTTTGTACCTTTTTATAAGCGTTCCAGATTCAAAATTATGAATCATGCTTTCCATGCATCTATTGTCTTTCTCATTAAAGAGCACACTTAATCAGAGCATCAGACTTCTGGAGAGGACGTCCTCAGACCTATCAGTAAGTTGTTCATTTTAAAACCAAGCTCAGTTTAAAAATATCACAGTCGATGCATTTCAGAACTAATGCAGTAAACGCATTGGTTTTTAGGTCAGAGTTCGAGACTTACTAGCAGCCGTTAATGACGCCCAGTACCTAATTTCACAAAATGCAACATTTGTGATCAATCAGGTAATGTGAAAGAAAAAAACATGTCTGGATGATTGGTGTTTGGTTTAATGTAATGATGGTTAATATATATTCAAACAGGAAACCGAGAAATACAAGCAGAATATTATTGGCTATTTCAAGCAGTATATGGACTGGATCAGAACATCTGTGAGTGTTTTAATTGTATTATCTATCACAAATAGTACTAAGGTTAGATTGGTGGTGATTGGTCAGTGCTTCTACATTGTTTTGGCTTGAAACCCTATTGTTTTGATGCTTCTTTGTAGCTGGCACTGGAGGTTGCTACCTGTAAACCACTCAGCAACATTGTGGACACGGCCGAGATCCTGGGCTGCAGTTTCCTGCTGGATTCAATGGTAAGATGCCCGTCAGCACTAGAACCACTGGAAATTAAATTATTTTCATAATTTACTCACGCTCATGTCCTTCAATCCCTTTACATTTTGACATCCATGATAAAAAGGAGTGGATGGTGATTTATATTGCCAAAGCTTAAAAGAGATTCACTAATAAAAACAGTATATAAGAAAACCAAACTACCTCACAGAGCTGTTTTTACTGTATTTTGATCAAATAAACGCAGTCTTTGTGAGCAGGAGAGTTTTTTCCACAAACTCTAAAACAAATGACAGACCCAAACAATTAAATCAATAGGCAACTTAGGACTTGTGTAGGAGTTAAAGGGTTGATAGTGTTTCTTGAAAACGAACACCCACGCACTGCTGCGCTTTTGCATGTGTGTGGTCAAAGCCCCTTGGGTAGCCATGAGGAAGGAAGGAGGTGCCAGGTTTTATCTGAAATTATAGGCAAGTGTGTGTGGGATTTGAAAGGGGTCATAGTGTTTAACCCAGTCACACAAATCCATGCGCAACTGTGAATAGGGCCCTGTTTTTTTTACGTTTTCCTCTGTATGCCACTGCACATGTATGCTACGATTGCCAATAATGGCATTCTACGATTAAGATCAGCTTAATTGAAGTGATCCACTAGAAAATGCACCTCTATGTCATTTACTTAATTTTTGTGTTGTTTACCTTCCCCAATGGTTTTTTGTATTTTAATTTTGCTCACTTCTGGGTACAAATTTGCCCCCAAAATTCTGTTTTCCTCATGGGGTCCAAAAGAATGTTCCTAAATGGTGCTCAAACTGTACTTGTAGAGAACACTAGGGCACAAACTGTTGTACATCATAAGCGGTAAGGGCAGGAAGCATTCATGCTGCTAACTACCTGTAGTAATTAGTGGTGAGCTGCTCTTTCCACAGACACCCACAGATTGACCCCTCTATAATTCTGCAGCAGAAGTTTTTGTATCAAAGTAATGTCCAACTATATAGTACAATAATGTCATAATATAAGGACATAAGGTCTTTATCCATAGCTCTGTAAGTCTCAGACAGAATCCTTAAACATAAACCTATTTGTTAAACATTTCTCAACATTTTTTTTCTCCGTGGCTGGACATGTTGCATCCAATCACGCCAAAGCCATATCACCCTGCAGCCCAAGCCTGGTTGCCCACTGAAGCTAAGCAGGGTTGAGCTTGGTTGGGAGACCTCCTTGGAAAACTAGGTTGCTGTTGGTAGAGTTGTTAAAGAGGCCAGCAGGGGGTGCTCACCTGGTGGTCTGTGTGGGTCCTAATGCCCCAGTATCGTGACGGGGACACTATACTGTCAAAAGAGTACCATCTTTCGGATGACACGGTCCTGAGGACCTGACTCTCTGTGGTCATTAAAAATCCAATGACAGTAAAGTGTAAAGAGTAGTGGTGTAACCCCGGTGTCCTGGCCTAATTCCCACTGGCCCTTGTCTATCATGGCCTCCCAATAATCCCCATCCATTGATTGGCTGTATCTCTCTCTCCTCTCCACCTGTAGCTGGTGTGTGGTGAGCGCACTGGCGCCGTTGTCCTGTGGCTGCCCTCGCATCATCCAGGTGGATGCTGCACACTGGTGGTAGTTGAGGAGAGACCCCCCCCACATGATTGTAAAGCGCTTTGGGTGTGTGGCAATACACAGTAAAGCGCTATATAAATGCGTCATTCATTCATTCATTCACCCACTATGTTAGACTGTGAACATTCCTATATATAGAAAACTAATTTGAAAACTTATCTTGTCAGAACAAATAAGTGCATGGAGAGTATATGGATCAAACGTGTCATTTATGGTTGGCTTTCATCTCATGTTTATTTGTTGCAGAACACATTCTGGTTTGGATTGGGCTGTTCTACGCTGTTTCTGCTCCCTAGCATTATCCTATCTGTCAAACTTTCCAAGTTCTACCGCAGAATGGACACAGAGGATGTCTATGATGAGTAAGTATCCCAAGTGCACCAAATGTGTGATTGCTGTTTATCACCCCAATGATTACAGTTCTATAAACAAACTTCTGTCTCTGAGTTTAGAGTAGTAATATATATGGTAATGTTTTGGTGTCTTGGCAAAATAGATCTGCTGTGTACAAACATCCACAGACATGCTGCTCTGAGTGTGTAAGAAATACTGCGGCTCCACATATATCATATACAGTATGAAATAACCCTTCATATATATCATAAATGAGATCTCCCCATAGCAGATCTATACAGGTGGAGCTGGGGGAGGTAGAGGGGTTCTGATGCTCGCTGCAGGCACTAAGTCAAGTATTTGATGGTCAAGCAAGCATTCAAATTGGCTGCTGATACAAAAATAGATCAATCAGCTGCGCAGTGTAATAATGTAATTATATCAGATTGAGTTAGAACCTCCCCCATCTAGAATTTTATGACAGAACTTTGAATTTAATATGGTTTGTATATTGTTTTACGCAAAAATAACAAAACAAATATAAATCACATGACCAGACATAACTGTTATGAATAATATGAAAGTGCAAATGTCTCATTCTTTTCTTTCTTCTACCCTAAGTAGTTAATAAACCTTTTTCTCTCTCTGTGCTCTTTTCTGTTTCTTTTCTATGTTTTTTCTAGTTCCTCTGTCTCAGGGACTTGGCATTTCACGTTATGATAACCATTCTTGCTATTTCCATCTTTCTTCATCCTTCGTCTCTCTGTCCAGCACTTTGCACTTTATGAAAGTTACATGTATATATTGTACAAACAGTGTTTTGTTTTAGCATTTTTTTCAAGCATTCATGCGTTTACAGTCAAGAATCATTGCGATTTACAAGTCACCAAGTGTCTTGACCAGAGACGTCCATTTTTGACATCCACGTGATGTCTCTGTACACCACTACAGTTCATCTCTGTAACATTTTTGCTTGTCTTGTATCCTTTTAGCATTGAGACAATTCCCATGAAAACGTAAGATGTTTTTTCCCCTCATCCTTTTGCTGTCGACTTTACTTCTAAAACGACATCCCTTTCCAGTTTTGTACATACAACTTTCTGCTTAATGGTGCTGGTTTAAGCTCTAAGCCTTGGAATGCTTCTTCGGTGAAGGGCGCTGCTTGTGTCGGTGTGTTATCTTTGAAGCTCCCTTGTTTAACATGAAGGGCTGTTAAAACAGAGACCTTAGGAGCACACCTTAAAACTCTTGCTGTACATTTTACAAGAGACAACTGCAATTTATACCATTTCATACTTTAGCGCATAGATTTTTCAGGAACACTTTAAATCGAAACTTATTCGTAGTCGCATGCCATTTCTCTCATGTCACATCATGTTTTGTTTAATTTTTGTCTATGTAATGTTTTATTTCAGTATGGAAATTGGTATTAATGGTTATTATAATGAACATTTAGAAGGTATCCAAAATCCTGTAATGGCAAGGTAATCAGAAATATATCCCCGTATACCCTGCGTGTGTTACGCTAATAAAATGCATGCATTGGGGAAACCGATCGATTGAGGTGATAATGAGGTGTCAGCTCAGTGCATGCACAGTTTGAAATTGCCCTTTGCACAAACAAGGAGTCTGAACCTGGGAGTCTGATTCTTCTTTTTCATTGTTAAACGTGTGTTTGCATGCTGGCTAACTCAGCAGTAGTAATGCGTACTTTGTGTTTTGCACTCTTGCATGATATTTGAATATATATTAACACTACATGCATTACATATTGCAGAATTTATTGCCCGACAGAATTCGCATTTGTGAATTTATTACAATTTTTGTCTACTTGCATGACTCTTGAAATCGCACTGGCCTGCTATGGCTGTGAATGATCTTTCTCTCTAACTCATCACTAATGGCATGTGTTTCAACAGCAAAACATGTAACAGAGGCCAGGATGTTGGGCTGGAATGACACAAAGCTTGTATACTGTACATACAATTACTATCATTCGAAGGTTTGGAGTTGAAAAAAAAAGTCTTGCTGACCCTAAACTTTCAAATGTTAGTCAATGTATTAGCCTAGATGTCAGAAGTTTAATATGCTTATCACTTTTCACATTTTTAAGTATAGTATTGCTTGATTAGAAAAATTAAATAGAAGATTAAAATAGTGGTACTAGGAAATGTACTCCGAGTTTCTAATTGGCTGATTGACTAATTATTGAGCCTACGGTGCTATCACAGACACATGTAGTTTCTTTCAGGTGGTAGGACATAATGGAGGTATACCAAATAAAAAGCACTTTGAATTATTAGCATTTGAGCTATATGTGTCATTTTGAAAGCCCCGTCCTGCTCTTCTGTTGATGGGTTAAAGATGGATGGAAAGCTGAAGGAGGCATCTCTGGTGTGTGTGTGTGTGTGTGGATTTTAAGTATACTCTGGGCCTAACAGTTTTTCCTCTTGTGCCTCAAGCATCCCTACCTATGACACTATGACTCGATTCCCACGGGCCTCTGCCCCCCCGCGCCATGCTGACTGGTGACTTTGAGGAGGACGGTCTGTCTTGTAAGAAAGGTACTGAAAGCTGCAGACGAGAGCAAATGGACATGATCGCTCTCTCTAAGCATCTTCCTCATGTCCAAATTGGTTACATAGTATGCGTTCGTTTGATTGTCGCCTAACCTTTTCTCTCTTGCCTGTGTATCCTCTATTGGCATGGACTTACTGCATGTTGATAATTGTGCAGTACATACATATTTCTCTTTCATCTTTTTTTTTCTGTCTTTACACCAACAGCATGTTTAGTTTTGTTTCCCATCTTCTGAAGCTTTCCGCCTGGATAACCGCTGACATTTCTGCAAAGCTTTGTGTGAATTGTGTTTTTTAGGGTCCATCACTAACCACTCGCCCATATCATTGTGATCCACGAATGTTTGACTTCAAACATTCCTGACAGCTCTGCAAACAGATAGATGCCAGCACTCACTGTGTGTTTTGTTTCTTTACCTTGGTCTAAAATCTCATCTCCCCTCTCACGTCTCATGTGCACCAGTTCATTCGTGTCAGGCTTTGCCATTTATCATTCATTCTTCAACTGCACAGCTGGTGTAATTTTGCAATATTTGTTTCTTTTCTCATGCAGTGATGTTGGAAACTGGAATTAAACCTTTGTGGAATGTAAGTTGTTTAAATTGGTCTTGTTTTACATTATTCCAGTGCTTCTCAACCTCTTTGACCCGAAGGGTCCAGTTGTGAGCGATTTACCGGAAAAAGAAAATAATTTTTTTTTTTACCTGATGAGGTATTTTAGAGCTAGAAAATTGTATATTCATTAAAAATATGTTTTTAATATTTCACATGACCATTCTAGGTCTGGGTTATAGGTCACTTAAAGTAAATTCATTAGCCTAGTTAAATAAAACATAAATTAAATAAACGTAAACGTATATATTTATTTATATAACCTATATTTTAGCTAGTTGCCAAGACAAAAATTATTTACTTAAATAATTACTTAAAAAAATGAAAAGCTTAAGACAAAACTAACTTTAAAATAAAATAGACAAAAAATAATAAATCAAAATATAAAAAAAACCATAAACATTTTTTTTAAGTTTAATGAAACCTATTTATTAAAATGGGTTATTTTAAATCACCTTGAGGCCTGGTTGAGAACCACTAAACAGAATAAAAAACTCATAAAAGTTTGGTATGCATGGTACAAGACTAATTTAATCTCTCTATGAATTAATTCCTTACCACAGATTCTCTCCGTCAACAGCAGGCTCAGCTCTTAAGAAAAGGAAACTCACGTACTTGAAGCTGGGACCTGTTGTCCATGTTCCCATCACATCAAGATGACTTTTATCGAATTGTTGTTTTGACCGTTTTGCACCCTTATGATTATAGTACTGTCTTATGGACTGTCCCCTCAACAAGCTTTTCTCTGATGTCACATCCTGTCATAGTCAGGGAGGCAGACTTCTACATGTGTCTTTGTTTACAGTCTTTGAGAAATTACGTGTGACAAGCATAACAATGCTTGACTGCTGCATTCTTTTTTTTTCCTTTTTATAGTGCTTTTTAACATTGTGGAGAATTCAACATATCGCAGAGTCTTGTCCACTGAGAGGCCCAATGGGTTTTTATTGAAACAGATCAAGCCAGCCACCCATAAGCCACAAATATTACACATAAACAAAGATGTGTAGGTGTTGGAAAACATGCTAAGTGCTAACTAGTGCTAATTCAGTACAGATAGATGTTGTCAAGCCATTTCAAAGGTGAATGCATTGTTGCCTTTTCAGATTTTTAGCTAGTGGTACATTAGCCCCAAGTCTCAAGAGCAGGTCTTGGATTAGTTTTACCTAGTTATTGAAGCTGAGAACTGAACTGTGGTTAACAGTTATGCTCACTTTTGTACTGAAAATATAAAATATGATGCATCTGGATTTAGTAACACCCCTAAAAGATCTTGCTAGATTTACATACTTTAGCTTTGCTGAATATATCAGTTACTAATGATAATTCAGTTCCTAATTTCGCTGACTTGTACCTACAACAGTTGTTCTCCAACGCATTGTTGGATTACTGTAAACTACTGATTATTGCTGTGTGACGCCAAATCTTGTTTCATCTTAGGTCTCAGGTTTTAGGGCTTTTTGTTTACTTGATATAACAATATTTGTGGACATGCATCTGTCGATATGTGAACTTACTGTCAACTTTAAAGCGAGTGAATGTACCTCAGAGAGACATTTGCTTGTAGAAGAGCAAGAGAAGACCACAAAGCCCATTTACGACGACTTTTACGGAGCCTACTTAACGCTGTCATAGTCATCGACAATTACGCCACCAAATATTTCAACTGTTTCATGTTAGAGACATTATGTCAGGTGCTACATATTGTTGCTCAGATCCTTCACTCATTGTGCATGTGACAGTGTTATCAGGGCCTCAGGTAAAATGTTGAACTTGATTTATATCCAGAAAGGTCCCGTCACCTCACACTCTCACTGTTTTTGCCATACCACACGTAGCATGCGCATACTTGGTGTTCAAGCTTGCTCGAAGATGTTTAGTTGTGGTGGGCCTGATTGTCAGTGCCGTTGGTTTTCAAGTCCATGTGGTTAGGCTGGCTAAACCTGTAAAATATTGTGAATAAAATTTCAGATGGAAGACAAATGTTCTGGTGTTGTAAATTCCCAATTCAACCGCTTTTCATAGCATTCAAACTGAGTTTACAAGAATAAAGGGAGCGATTATAAAAAAAAATCAAAGTATTTGTATAAAGGACATGGCTTACAAAACCTAAAATGTCATGGTATAGAAGCCGCATAGAACATTGTTAACTGCATCAAATGTTACATAACAAATGGGAATATCTTGCAAATATCCTGGACACTTTTGTCACTTTTGTTGTTATTTTGGACCCAGAGCTCATGCCCATGATATTTTATCTATGATAACTGTTTCTCTTAAAAGCTGGATGCATATAATTCATGATATCATTCCTTTATGCTGTTGTTATTATTACATTTAAATCTATTTTTAAACTATATCTTATATAAAACTGTATAGTTACAAGCCTTTTTATGAACAGGCCTTAATACTTCTCATCTGTTTCTGTCAGTTTTCGCAAGAAAGGTTTTTATGAGTTAGACGGGCAAAGGAAGGCTGGGACTTGTGGAAACCAGTAAAATGCTGAAAGGAAAACTGTAATTGGCTTCTCACACAACCACAGATCATTTGATTCTAGTTGAGTTGATTTGTTTACATTTTAATTCCTGAATCAGTTACGAGGATCCCTTACTTCCAGCTTTGACTGATTGCTGAAAAATGGTGTATTCTCAGAAATAAAGGTACAAAAGCTGTCACTGGGTTGGTACCTTTTAAAAAGGAACATGTTTGTACCTAAGGAGTGCATTCTGGTAACTTAAAGGTACTTAAAGTATACATATTTGAACCTCCCTAGTAAAGGCTTTTGTATTTTCTTTTTAAAGAGTGCGTTTAGTTCATCTGTTGTAATTTAAAAGTTCAGACACGCTTTCAATTATGGCCTCTGACTCCATGCCTCCATCTCTTTAAGTAAACGTGTTTGTATAATGTTTATGGTTATGTGCCTGGCATGTTCCAAATCAGAGTATAATCTTTGTGCAGAATTGTCAAAATCATTTATTTTACATTAACGGTAATACTGTATGTATATGAAACATTTCCAATTAAAATCAGAATTTATCTAAAAATTACCTTTTGTACTATTTATTCTGAAGTACAAAGGAAAAATGGATTCCAATAGTTTGGTTACAGAAACAGGTTACATTTGATTTAAACAAACATGACTGTTTCGAACCAACATGTTACTTCAGGTTGGCATACGCTCTTAAAAAAACTCCTATGCCCTAAAGAACCTTTTAGAGAATGGTTTTTAAGAGAGATACATTTTAAAAATCTAAAGACACTTTTTGCGGAATGGAAAGGTTCCATTAACATTTAGGTTATTTGTGGAACCAACAAAACCAAAAAAAAGGAACCCTTATTTTTAAGACTGTTTGTCGCACAAGGAAGTCTACTAAACCGATTCTTATTAAAGTACTCGCATGACCAAAAATTAAGATTTCTTGGAGGGCATGGACAGATAGTTTCCCAACATCATAAACATAAACACAAAACGTGACTAGAAAATTAATATAGCTGCGGTGTACTGTGAATCATACAACCAATACCAGAAAAGTTCTAGAATTGAGAGTGTAAAGAGGCGCTCTCCGTTCCACTTACTGTGTCTAAACATTTCCTCAATTGGTTACATATGTGTCCTCCTTACTGACAATCACGAGATGGCCAAGTAAACAATACCCTCCCTAGGCAAAAAGCCAACTTGTGTTGCAACCTCAAATTAGCCTTCTTGTGACCAAAGCCTTTAAATAGTGGAGTCAGAAATCTCTCCAAATCAGCGCCTCACAACATGTGGACAAGCACGCTCCTGCTTACATGCTGCCTCTGGGCAGCTCTCGTCCAGAGCCAGGATCACGAAGACATCGAGTCAGAACAAATGAGAAACATTTGGGAAGACATCGTCGAGTTTCGTACCAAAGGCACCAATGATGAATGCACCATGAGCGTGGCAGGACAAAGCGATCTGACAAAGCTCCGCATCACTTGCATGGGCGTGGAGCTCTCTTACTGGTGCGAGTACCAGGGCAAGCCTCAGTTCTGCATCTCTTACAGAAACAACCAAGTGCATTACTTTAAGCAGATCATGTGGAATCTCCGCAAGCTGCAGAATGCATGCCAGGGCCAGCACGTCTATAAACCTCACATGTGCAAGAGAGCATCAGACGAAGCCCAGATGGTCTTCACAAGCTCTTCCTCATCACATGCCAGGCCAATGGACAGTCCTTACAGACCAGGTCCTGAGAGACCCGTGCAGAGACCACCACAGAGACGACGACAGCAGAGGCCAAAGCCTACTAGACCACAAATATTAAGAACCCAACCAGTCAGAGCCTCTCAATACAACCCAAATCCACCTAAAGCTGTCAAATCCACCATACAGAGAATTATTACACCCAAACCTACTGTGCCACAACCAACTACGCTGATACCCTTAAGTGAGTCCAAGAAACTTGCCCGGGACTACTGCTGGCGCTCATTTCAGGGAGTGTGTTCTTTTTTCATAGGGTGGTTCAGAAACTAAGAAAAAAGGTAAGATTTTTGAAATGACCAAAAACATTTATCAACATCAACCTTATTTTAATGTAGGAGTGTGGGGTACATTTGTTAATTGAGTGTGCAAGGCCTTGTTTTACCTGTCCAAAAACAGGTTGCTTGATGACTGATCGTATTATATTTTAATTTATTTTCATAATCCTAAATATTCACTGGTTTGTATTTTAACTGTTTTTTCCTGCACTCTATTGTTCTTCTAGTTATTTACCTAATGAAATTAAGTCTTGCACATTCAAAGAAAATAGCTTACTTCCTCCTTGCAATATAATGTACATTTGAAAATATGTATGTATAAGTGTATATAAGTTCTCAATCTAAAACCTGTGTCTCCTCTCTTTATACCACTGCAGTCAATCACAGTCCTGCAGACAACAAACCCCATTCAAGAGGACTCCAAATGTCTAACAGCACGTAGGTTTTGGGCTGACATTGAGAAATGGAGGTGTATATGACGGGACTTTCAGAAAACCATTGATATATTCTTATGTATTGCAAATGTACAGACTCTAATGTTATTAAAATTTACAATATTTAGATGTTGAGCGTAATGCTGGCACGTTTTGTTCTCCAACTGTAAACTATATAATGAGGAACTTCATGTGTACTGAATACTATATGTGTACTAATCTTGCTATGTTACATATTTATGAGTGTTGACCAATTATGGTTCAGCATTTGAAACTACAAGCTGTAGAGCCACAGGTCACTTAAGACGATGTAATGTATAGCCTGTACATTTGATAGGTCTCTGTGTCTACTATATTTTGTAGTGGAGTAGGATTTACTCAAATGTATAAATCTTCAGAGTTCTGAATAAATGTTGGTTCTTCACCTTTTTTGTGGGGGAATGATTTGCATAAATGTGACAGTAGAGGACGCTGTTGTGTTAGAAAATGCTTCGGACATGCGAAAGGTCTTTCGAGTGAAGGTCTCTGAGGGCATTTGCATGCAAACTTTTAAGATGACTATGGACTAGTTGGTTAAAATATTCAGTTGTGCATACTAAATATGTTTATGTATTTGACTACTGTTAGCATTAATTAAAATGCCGTTCGGCTTTGTATATTTTTGTTCACTGTTGCGTATGTCTTTACATTGAAAGAGTAGCATTTACCCATCGTCGCATTTTCAATTCTGAGTCCTTCTGTTTAAAAGAACCGATTCGCCTGAGTCACAACATGTAAGCTATTGCAAGTTATTACAGTCCTCAAGCTCGACAGAACATGCACATAAAAGTTAAGGAGTTTCTTTTGCTCTGTGCTGATATGTTATGATATATAAAAAAACTAAGACATGCCATCAAAAGTCATGCCAAATTAATATCCCCAGAGGGAGCCTGAGGGAGGTGCGTGCGCGAGATGCTCTATAAATGGCAGTCGCGAACTTCAGGTGCAAAACCAAAGATTTCACAGCTCTGTTTGTTTTCGGACAAAACATTTGTAACCACAAATGTCACATTCAGTTTTTTCTGCAGTTGTTTGACAGTAATTCCGCAGAGGACATGAAACGCGTGACAGACATTGCTCTCGTTCTGATCTTCGCCTGTGTCGTGCAACAGTTCGCACAGGTCAACAGCCTGAGAGACCGAGGGAGGAGAGCGCAGGCAGATGGGAAGGGGAAGAGAAGGGGTCAGCGGAATGAAAGTGGCCTCAAAGGGAGATTCTCGCTGAAGGACGGAGCGCGGTGCTCGTGGCGCGCGGCGCGAGGGGATCATTCGTTTGTTTTAGGAGTCACGTGCAAAAACGGGGCAAAGACTTTCGGCTGCGAATACGTAGCGAAGCCCACAGCATGTCAACAATACGCTTCTAATACCCGAGCGTACTGGAAACAAATCTCTCGTTCTCTGAAAAAGCAGAAGAGATTGTGTCGCGACTCTACGGCGATGGTCAAAGCCGGTATGTGCCGGAGCGCGCCCGCGGAAGCGCACTTCAGACTGAAGGACAGGCGCCCCTCCTCCAGAGCCCCGTTACCAACAACCGCGGGAAATGATCACTGTCCTGACCGGATCGAGAGGCTGAGAGTGGCCGAAGAATACTGCAGCAACGCCTGGTCTTCACTGTGTACATTCTTCTTCTTGATGCTTGAGAATGATGAGTGTTCGTGATTGACAATCTTTATATTATATCAATTCCTTAATTAAAATAAATTGCGCTCTTATTTTACATATTTTGTGATTCATCAGTAGCACTTTAAATCAGCTTTACACTAAAAATAAAATTACATTTAATCCAGAACCTGGAGGCTCATACCAAAATATGAAGCAGTGTAAGCATATACATTTTGATTTGCATAATATGAAAACATTATGATAACAAAATTGAAAAGATCAAAATAAGTGTTTTATCTGAAACTGTGCACAAGAAAAACATGAGATCACCTGTGATGAGATGGGCTCCAAAATGTCAATTGAAACATGTTAAATAATGTCTAAATGTGTAAGTGTTTGTTTGAAATATCACAATTCAACAAAGTTCCCACCATGACTGAAAAGCTAAAATTTGTATGTTTGGTGTCTAGAGACACATAAGTGAAATCAAAATTAATATATGCATATTGGAGTTTGGAATCGTTCTGGATGATCTTTGGAATAAAATGGCTAAGTTTTTTCCCTGCTAAGCCTAATTTCTCATCCTCACTTGAATGTCTTCATGATCGTTCGGAACAGTCATTCCAAGAATTAAGTGTAGAACTTAATACTCTGTAATTACTTTGACCCAGAGAGATATCAAACCCAATCCTGTTGATGGAGGTATTTAAATGAGAGGGAGAGAGTGTGTGTCTGCAGAGAGAGAGAGTAAAATTCAAAGTAAGATTATTATTATTAACCAAAACCATAAAAATAAATAAAAGAAAAATACATTTGGAAAAAAAATACATTTTCAATAAATTTGAAATAAAATAAATAATTGAAAATAAAAGCTATGTGACTTTGTAGTTTTATCTCAGGTGAAGAGTGGGTGTTTGTTCTTGCATGTATTTCAAGTAGAAACACTGAATGACTCTTATATAAACCCGGATTAATTTCTCCAACAGTGCATTCCAGCATAAGCCATGTGCTTCTTTCCTACTAGTCATTACAAGAATTCATGGAAATGGTAATTCTGCAAGTTCAAATGGGGGAACAAATGCAGTATAGATCCCATATTCATTTAAAGCTCAGAGCTTGTCAATACAACATGAACATTAAGGGGCAGTTTCCCGAACAGGGTTTGAGACTAGTCCTAGATTAAAATAAATGTTAAGAGCTGTCTAAACTGGAAAAGGCTTGCACTGAGATATCTTAAAATAC
>JAUCNO010000152.1:12290632-12307203 GCA_032353835.1 Enteromius viviparus
TATATATATATATATATATATATATATATATATATATATATATGTGTGTGTGTTGGGCCATTGTATAGTAACTTACCACAGGGCCTTGCTGAGGAGGTGGACTCCTTTGCTCCGTGTCTGCCATCTTTCAGATATTACAAGGCTCTATTTCTTCAGAGAAATACACATAAGCTTGCAAGAAGAACTTCAGAAAATAAACATCACACATTGATGTACACAGGTTACTTATTAGCTCCAGAAACGAAGAAAAGGACAAAATGACTTGAGTTAATCTTTCTAAACCCTGAAACAGTTCTTAAGCAGTTAGTCTTTGTGTAGTTTGCCAGGTGTGGGGGTGGGCAAAAGACAAGAACATTCGCTCTAATAGCTCAATGCTTATTAATTATGCTTATTAAAACATGAAGCTTTCTTACAGTTTGTTTACGAACAAAATAGTATTGTTTATCACCGAGACACTATTACAAATCGGCAGGGGATACACTCACGATGTCCAAGCAAAGCAGAACTACAATTGTCATGACTAGTCATTCAGCATTTACTCTGACAACTGAAAAATCACCCGGCAAACATTTGAGATTTGTAAATATTATTGAACGCGTCAATCGTTGCCAGTTTTATTTTTAATGCGTTAATAATAGCACCAGAATGGCCAATTATGAAATTATAACGTAGCCTATTAATTCCATCTAAAATATGTTGGAAAAATCTAGAACACTTCATTACCCAGAGGAGCTAACAATGTAGCCGACAAGCTAAGTCTTCACATAGAGACTGACTGCAACTACTGAAAGCCCTAAAATTCCTGCAACTTATACTCGCATTTACGAAAAATGAAATGTATCAATACCTGCGATATGTTGTTGATTTTAACGTAAAATGTGGCTTTATTTTCACCGCTCGGGGTGCACACGTTTCACTCCGGAATCACACAAGCGAGAGGTTGGTCAGCTGAGTCGACCTCGCGACCTCTGTGGATCTCGCGATGGTCCTCGTGATTTGCTATTTTGCGCTATTTTGATTGTCAGTTTTTTGTGTAATTATTACAAAAATCTGCTTTAACAATATTTTAAATAAACTCCATATTAAATTAGATAACTATTAAATAGTAATAATTATCAGAGTTATCTTTGTTACCACAAACACTATAATCACACACAAAGCAGCCAACCACTGAGAACACCCTAACATTTTCTTTACGAAATTTGAAAATGCAGTTTTTACTTAATCAAAAAAACAAAACAAATAAAACACACACTTGTGCAGTTCTAATTTATAATAATAATAATAATAATAATAATAATGATAAAAATTCAAATGCGAGCAAGAAAGTCAGAGCCACTCTGGAGATGTCAGAAGCAGTTCAGCGCGGTCGTTTGCGCAAACCTGAAGAGCGCCACGAGCTTGAAGCGATGCACGTGCGACCTTTCTTTAAACCCAGTGATCGCGACACAAGAAGAAGAGACAAAGTTGGATAAGCGACAGTCGTTGTTGCATTTTCTCATGTCATAACGACAAAAGGTCAGTTTTTAGTTCGCGAAGACTATTTTTTGACTGTTGACAGCTGGGCTGCTTTAAAAATCAAGCACGGAACATTTGTAGTCGCTTATTATCACCATCCGAGTCCATAAAAAGTAAATCATGTTCATGTAAATCAACACATCTCGCGACTCTGAACAGCGTGCACGTAAACAGGTGTCTAGTCCTGCGCAGCTGCACGGAGACACGGCATCATTCAATATTTTACAGCTTGCATATTTTACTCTGCTTTGCATTTGTGTCTGTGAATGTCTTCAGATGTTGACGTTCGAGTCGCTTCTCGTGAAGGAGCTGCAAAAACAGCAGAGCAGGGCAGAGTTCTGTGACATTGTGCTGCAGACTGCAGGTTTGACATTCATTACATTCTTCTCGATTTTATTTTTCAGCTTTCATTATGTTTGGTGTACTTTGTCCACCATGTCCAGGTTTGTCTGTACCAGTGCACAGCTGTGTGTTGTCTGCCTTCAGCCCTTGGCTCTGTGGGGCTCTGTCAGCCATGCCATCACCCCGGAATGGACAGAGGAGACTGATTGAAGTCCAAGCGGTGGAGTCCTGTACGTTGCTCAGTCTGGTTAGTCTGCTGTACTCGGGTCAATTGAACGAGGACAAAGAGGACGTCCTGTCAGCAGCCTGCAAACTCGGCATCGACATACCTCAGCAAGTATCAAAGAGGCTGGCAACTGAGCAAAACACACAGACGGAGTGCATGAAAGAGGTGTCAGAGAGAGAGTGTCAAACGGAGGCTGTACCTTCTGAATGTCAAAACCTCAAGAAGAGCATTGAAAGTGTTGATCTGATTGGGACGTCATCATGGAGGACTGATCAGGGGCTCTGCACCTACACCGATGGTTCTGACATCACCCTGGCCACACTTCAAAACATCCAGGGTAATCTAGACAACATGCCTTCCTTTCAAGTCATGGATGTGGTCCCTGAAAGTGCAGAGTGTCCCACATCGAGTGCAGCGGCTTGCTTGCCCCAGGTCTATGTATGTCCCCCTTCAGCTTCATACCAACAGCCTTCAATCCCACTGCCACCTCTCACTTATCCTTTACATAGTACAAATGTTGAGCTGAGAGAGGGCCAGCCAGCATTGGAGGGCGTTTCAGAGGGTGTTTTAGAAACATTTGATCGCTTTGAGAACAACATCCCAGGTTTTATCAATTACTTTCTTGACACCAACATCACGCAGGGAGCAGGACGAAGGGAGGAGAGTCAGAGAGGAATGAGAGGGGACATAAAAAATAAGGGAAGGGCGACGAGGGTGCGGAAGGCAGGGGCACTTGGAGGATTTGCTTTGAAGGAAGAAGGGTTGAGAATTTGTAAAAGAGAGCAAAATATGAATAGGTGCGGACGAGTGGCGAGGTCGGCCTGGATGGGGCAGGGTGGGGGTAGGGTTGGCAGGATGCTAGACACCAGACAAATATTCAAGAATCAAGAGAAGCTTAAACGGAGACGACAAGGCAGAGGAGCGAGGAAAGAGGAAGGAGAGGGAGGCAGATCAAGGGGGCGACCCAGGCAGAGACAGACAGGAAGCAGAGGCAGATTGGTAGAACCAGTGTGTCAGGTAGGTGTCTTTAACATCTTCAGATGAGGAGGTATGACTTACATTTTTTATATTATTTTTAAAGTTTTTATTCATCTCTGTTTGTATGAATGATTTTAATGGGTCATATCATAATAAATAATTTTTTCCTTGATTTTTTTGAGGCCAACGTGTTGCTTTGGATAAAAGCATTTGTGTGCACGCGTAAAACCAACTGTAACTTATACTCAACAGTCTTTCAGACTCAAGTGTCTCAAGAACGTCTGCACTGTGTCAGACAGATGAATGCAAAGATGCATGACACTATTTAAAATATTTAATACATCAAAAATACACTAGCACTCGTATGCCCATTAAGATTGCGTTAATTTGAACAAAAATTATATTTATAATGTTACAAATGTTTTACCCTTGAACTTTGTATTCATCAAAGATTTATGAAAACAATGCTTACAGTTTCCACAAAAGCTGCACAACTGTTTTCAGCATTGATAATAATAAGAAATGTTCAGGAATCAGCATATTACATTTTATTTCTAAAGGATCATGTGAAACAGAAGACTGATGAAAATTTAGCTTTGAGATCACAGATATTAGAATACATATGATATATTAAATCAGAAAACAGTAATGTAATAATATTACTGTTTCTCTAAGATTTTAAAACTTTTACATTATTATAAATATAAAATATGAATGTATGATATGACCCCTTCAGATTATAAATGCATCTAAGCTGTAACTCTAATGTTCTCTCTTTTTCTGTAGAATACAGCTCCACCACAAAAAAGGCGGAGAGGCCGCCCTCGCAAACATCCCTTGCCCAAACCAGACGTTTCTCAAAACATCCGTGTAATTTCACCACCTGATCAGAAAACCTCGAACCCTCCAGCTTCATCAATGTTGCATACCACAGCTCTCCCAGCAGCCAGTCAGACCAACCTCACTCAGCCAATTGACTGGCTTATAGATGATGTCATTGCACAGCTCCCATTTATGCCCAGCAGTCAAAATGAAATAACTGTAGATTCCAACATGGATCATACAAAAACACAGTCCTCGGTTAAGCTCACAGATCTGGGTATAGTCCAACCGCAGTCTGAAGGTGAGCTGACCGACATACTTGATAGTTTTCTGAGAACGTTTGAGCAACACGTTACTGTTTGCGATTCAGACGTCCAGGATGGTATGGAGCCCAACATAACAGATGGAACCCTGAGCTGTGGACAGAGTTACACAGTTCACACGAATGCACATAACACTTTTGTGAACACAACAACACCGGGATCATTATCCAAGAACAGACCACAAGCATCATCTGCTCGTAGATCCCAGAAACCATCATGTGTTTGGCAGGTGTCAGGTGTGAAAATGGAGAAATCAGCAGGACAGCAAAGTAAATCTGGCAGGATGACCAGGAGCCAGAGTAGGAAGAGGAAGCTGGATGGTTTTGAAGAACAGCCTAGGAGAGATGAGCTCCCAGCCAAGCGGATGAGAAAAAGAAAAAAAGAACAAACAGAGAAGCCGAATATAGATGCTTCTCTAGCAAAGGAGAAAAAGAGAAAGAAAACAACTAGCAACTTAAGCGAAGTCATAAAAACAGCAAATAGACCAAATGTAAAGTGTGTCACAGAAACTACAAAGACTTTGGATCAGTCAGAATCCTCAGTGTCTAGTCTTGTTGAAGAGAAACAAGTGGGACGTGCTAAAAGAGACGCAACCGAGACTCTTCTAGAAGGAAGTATGTTGCAAGTGCAGTGCAGTACCGGGAGATCACAACCCATGAAGAATAAATCCACTGGGTCCAGTCCAAATCTTTCTGCTTTTGAGTTAATGAAAAAGATCTTGGAAAATAACAAGAGAGAGGAAGGGCACAAGAGAAAAGACAACAGAATGTGGACTGTGAAAAAACAGAAAAGAAAGAAAAGGCTGACAAATAAGCATGTGCGTGGAGCTGAGGTCAAAATGCCTAAGAAAAAAGAGAAAGATGCTAGACTCAGGTTTGAAGGGCACGATAAAAGCAGAACAAACCTAATAGATGAGGAAAGAAGAGACAATCAGAAGCACACTTTTCTTCAGCAGAATCTGGTTTCAGCTACTGGTAAGAGCTCGAAATAATTCAGTCTTTTTTTATATTTAATTGCTAATTTCTTCTATTTTACTGATAGATTGCCTTTGCTGCCATCTAGTGTTCACATAAAAGATTTTTCACCAACAAATAATCTTTGGTAAAATCACAAACTGAATCTATCATTACGTTATAATGCTTGCCATGCCTAAATTAACAATTGCACCAGAGCTTTTTGTTTGTTTATGCTGAGTTTTTTGTTTTGTTTTCATCTTTTGTATTTTTAGTTTAATTTGTTTTATTTTACTATGTGCCTTTGTTATATTCCGTCTCCTTATTTTCATAAATAAAAAGAAAATCATCATAAATGATCATAAATCAGTTTTACTTCGTACTGAAGCTCATTTTATTTCACACAACATTTAGTTTGTGCTTGAGATTTTTATCTTATAGTTATATTCTGTTCTGTTTCTGCTATATTGTGACTTACAAAAATTGTTTTAATTTTTGTTAACTATAACAACCCTGGCAACCCGATTTATTAAGACAAGATAGTATACATTAACATACTGATCATAGGTAATAAAATTCAAGTTAGTTTTTAGTAACACTTACCTCTTGTATTAATTATGTATTCATAGGTTGCAGCATATCAGAAAGAGAGACACTGATGGAGGACAGCTACAGCAAGCCAAGATTTAAGACTGCCACGGATTCTCCTTTGCAAAGATCCAGCACAGAAAGCATCACACTTAAAAACATGACAGAAAAGTCTTTTGTCTCTCATGCACAAGACCCCACCACACCTCTTGAGGAACTCGAAAACCCTCAAGGGTCAATAGCCATTTCAGAAGAGGATGAGGATGTTGATGTTGTGGAGGTCTCTAGCTCTTTGTCTGAGTCCTCTGTGCTGCCAATCACTGCAGATATTGTACTTAGCACAGAGAACAGTGATGAAGAAGATGAGATCGATGTGATAAGTTTAAGATCTAATTAAGCTTGTACCAAATATTGTTACTGTTTCTACTGTTTTGCTTCAGGGTTCTGAATAAATGAGCGTTGGTGGATATTTGAAACAGACTTAGAGCATGGTACTTTTTCCCTGTGTATATTTCGATACACACAATGTGACACTTGGCAGTGTTTGCTCTTTTGACTTTGGTGGCTTCAGTTTCAGGCATCAGAAATTTTTTTATAGATTTGAGTTCTGAATGTTAACATTTATTTCGTGTCACAACCATGCCTTATAATGATTGAGACTGAAGAGTTTTGTCATTTGCCATATTTTGTAGTCATGTTCAGAAATAAAAGACATGGATCCAACCTTGGCTGTTCTTGTGTTCAAATATGGATTCAAAGCAGGGCTGGCAAAACCTAATACAAAATAGGCATAGGTAACATTTTACAGCAAGATCTCATTTGCTAGAATAAGTTCAACCCCCAGTTTCACAGACGAGGCTTAAGCTAGTCCCAGACTAAATTGCATGTTTGAGCTGTCTCAGATGAAGATATCTTAAAACAGTCAATGTTTTGTGTTAAGATGCACGACTGTAATATTTTCCTGTACCTGTGAGTCATTTCTGTAAAAGATGCTTAAAATATCTCAATTTAACTAATGCCTAGTCCTGGCTTAAGCTAAGCCCCGTTTGTGAAACTGGGCCCATGTCTTTGGAATAATTTTCTAATTTTTGTAAGACTTCACATTCCTTGACATAAAAATTAAAAAATGTTTAAGAACAACAATACTTAAATCTTAATGTTAATCATCTAAACCCAGTCATGTATAGCAAAAGAACTGCTGGTGTAAAACCTATTTGTTACTGGTAAACTATATAATCACTGAGTTATATAAATACAGTACATCCTGTACACTCAAATAAAGGAATATTATATAGCACAATGCATGCTGCATGTTTTTTTATATTGCTTATAAATGTGGATATAACGTATAGCAAATCTGAAGTGCCTAATGGCATGTATTGATGGCAAATGTAAACTATATTATCGCCAAGATAATCTGGATTATGGATTGGTTTTAATGAAATCAGTGTAACTTGCATCCTCACACACAAAAATTGCACAAAAGAGTTACTGAAGTGAACAAGTTTATTTATTAAGCATTTATTTGTCTGTGTTCCTCCTACACGTCACACCTGAGCTGCTCTCAGCCAGTCCCCCTCCAGGGATATGGCCTAACTTAGCATTGGTTGTGTAGAGCAGACATTAGTCATAGTCAGAAATGTGAATGCCACCATGGTGTAAAACATGGTGGTATGTGTGCTGTGTACATGTGTGTGTTCCTAGCAATAAAAATACACTCGTTAGGAAAAACAGTGTGAGCGTGTGTATGTGTGAAGTGTGTATGTCGGGCGGCAGGGTGATCAGTGTAGTGTCCCCCGGTGGGCCTGAGCTCTTAGTGCTGGATTCTGCGGATGGACTGGATCTGAGGGGTCTGGCTGTGGGATCCCCAGTTCCTCCAGTGCTGATAGTCTCCGCTATGCCTCTCGCACTCCATGATGTACTGCCTTCCTCTGTATCCTGGGAACTCGTAACACACCCAGCTGCATGCAGAGATGGAGAAATGAGGGTCAGGTTTTTCTGTGTTGAAACGAAAAAAAATCATGGGAAAATGGAAAGAAGAGGCTCACCCGCCGCATTGCACATGCATGGAGCCCACTTCAGGACTACACCATCCCATGGCCTGCAGAGAGGGGTAGTCGTCACACAGCTCCACACAGCGGCCCAGGAAGTTCTCCCTCTCATAAATGGTCATGCGACTGCTCTGGTGAGACTGAGGGGAGAACAAGAGAGAGAGAGATTGACCCCACATATCCACATAATCAAGTCATTTGTTCAGTGTGGATGTTAAAATATTGATGTTTAGTCAACCATGTTGTTAAAGCTCAGAAGACCTTAGATCTTTTCTGTTCTGATTACATTTTTTCAGTGCGCAGACAACTTCAGCTACTTGGTTGACTAACTGAAACTGTTTTATTCTGTTGATTAAATTAAAACAGAAATTACAGAAAAATAGCAAGCATGTGATCAAATATCAATTTAAGCAGTCTAATTTATGTCATTCTATAAAACTAGAATAGAACTAGAAATAAAATTAAGGCTAAATATAAAAAAAAAACAGAAAATGTATAAATGTATTTAATGTTATTGTCATTATTGTTTAACTCATTAAAATTTTTAAGAGATTAATTAATAGTACTAAAATAAACAATGAATACATAAATAATATTTTGAAGAATGTGTTAAAATTATATGAGAGAAAGACTCCAACACCAATATACAGTATGCTTGCATAAAGCAATATTTACTCTCAACTAGTTGACCTATTGAGATCACATGACCAGTCCAAAACAATTTGCTTTCTTCAATGAATTCTGATGTTTCAACTGCTGAATAAATATTACCTATTACCCAACATAAAATACAATATGCCTTTAAGATTTCCAGTATATAGTATAAAGGAGTAAATAACTCACAGCGCAGTAGACAGGTCTAAAAGACATGAGTCTCTCCACGTGGTATGACAGGTTTCCACTGTAGGCATCCCAGTGAGGATACTCTCCTCTCTCCAGGATGAACTGCTGTCCCTGGAAGTCATGGTGCTCATAACCCACCCAGCTATAAAAAGAGAGAACATCCAGTCAAACATGAGTATGGGGAGTTAGTTGAAAACTCCCTAGTATGTAGGTTACAAACTCTGTGACTCACGCGCCACTCTCAACGCGAATAGAACGGATGTTGTCGAAGCCACACTCCTGGATGTTGCAGCACTCTGAGGTGAACTCCTGACATTTTCCCTGGAAGTGTTCCTGCTCAAACACAGTCACCTAGCAGAACAAAAGCACAAAGGTTAAGTGTGAGGTGAGATTTTTTTCACATACCATATTCTATTGATCTATTAGATGCAGTAGTAGAATAACTGTTATTTATGGTAAATTCCTGGGTATTTCAAAAGGGACTAAACGTGTGTGTGTGTGTGTGTGTGTGTGTGTGTTAATAGCAGTTTACCTTGAAGAAAGGAGCCATTCCCATGCCATAGTTGATCATGGGCTGCATCATTGCGGATCGAGTAAACCTATACATCTTTTTATATCTATAAAAGGTAGAAAAAAGAAAAAACATTGATGTTAAATGCAAACTATAAAATAAAGTAAAAAAAATAGCAGTCATATGTTAGTGATGAACAAAACAACGTAGGCTATTATAAGTAAACTGTTCTTTATCATAAACCTAGTACAGATTTAAAAAGTTACCTAAAACATACGACAATCGATGTATTAAATTAAATTCGTTGTTTGATTAATAAACTAGCTATTTTAAGTGATAAAATGTTAACTCAACTGTTAGATTTAGATAAATAAAAACTGTTCGCATAATGTGGCCACACTGAGGTGTTTGTAAAGTAAACAGTACTAAATGTATAATTGTGCCATGAGCTCCGCGAGATGTAATTTGGGGTCTTACCGTTTTAATCACTGAGCTCGAGTGTGGCACGCGCCTTAACGCCGGTTTCGCGTGGAGCTTTGAGAGAACCTGGCGCTTCGGTTTTATACCGGCCGCCGCGTGCCATGCGCGTGAAGTGCGTTCTGATGGGCGCGCGGGACAGACCACGGGGTCGCCAGCTCAGCACATACTATAGAATGGCCACATGGCTGTTGTGAGCCCATTCACTGGCAAGTGCGGTGCAGTGTTTTGGGTGAAAGCAGGGCACACAAAGGGTTGGGTCCCAGTATGTTCATGCAGGTCAGCACTCCTGCTCACAATGAGCGTGAAACACCAGGATTAGATCAGCAGAGTGAACTTGCTCCAACTCAGAGTGGGTTTGAGCAGTTGTGGGTGCAGTGAGGAAAGTTCAGTTTGCGTGAAAGTTACCATTTTAGCTGCAAGGATGTAACATTTAAGACTGGGGAGATAGTTACAATGTGTCATTAAATAAACCTATGTTGACTAGCCTGAATATGCCTCCTCATTGTTTTACAACTCTTGTTTAATGGGACATCAGTAGTTGGATCAATATGTACAGTACATATATTAATAACATATATAAATAGCTTATATGCATCTGCTGAAGCAAAATCACCTGTACATTATGTTCTTTCTAAATTATTTTAAAAACATTCCCTCTTGACTTGAACACTGTAAAATACCAGAAGGACAATTTACTTTATAAACATATGCCCAAAACATGGCTGAACCCATAATAAACCAGATGAATGTTCATTGATGTTTTCTGCTGTTCAATGTTTTGATACTTTTTTTCCCCAAATATATTTGGCATTATAATTAGCCTATTACTCACTATTATTTATTTATATAATAATTTGTAGAACAACCATATTTTGTGTATGTAAATAGGATAAGACTTCAACTTTATTATTTGAATCAATTTTATTTTTTCTCATCCCCAGTTCTACATATGTGATACATCCTTAGCCCAATTTGGCTTTAAAAAATAAAGATTGTGTAGACCACTGTTATATGATTAGTAAAGTGGTATAAATGGTGACCTTATAAGTTCTCCCTCTAGTTCAGGCTCTCTACAAATAGTTGTCCCCCGTGTTGTTTATGTATTAGACTTAAACGTCCAGGTTTGTGTGGTGATAAGTTTGTTGGAAGTCGGTTGCTGATTTATTTTCCTCTCTGGCTCTCACACACACTCTCTTTCTCACTCTGTGCTGATGATGAGGGGCTTCTTTTCTGTGAGTGTGCTGAACACAGCATGTTTCATTGTTTCAGTGTAATCCTCACAGACTCAGCGCCAGGGTATAAGAGCTGAGAGCATGGTCAGACACAAACACTCTCAGAGTGAACCCTGGGTACGGACACACACTCACTGAACACACAGGTAAGACATCAAAATATACACTCACACATACACATTATTAAATATAGAGAGTACAAGAGGCAAGTTTTGATTTGCATCACCATCATCAACAACATCTCACACTTCCCTTTACCCTACCACTTTAAAATAGTTATCCCCCAAAGACCCCTTACATCCATTCCAAATATATGTGTTTTCTGTTTTACATCCCTCTCTTCCAGCATCAAATACTATCATAGTGGTTGGCCCTGCCATTTCTTACTTAACTTCTCTCAGTTTTAGGGTATAATACAGTTGTAGAAATATCCTTTCTTTTAACTTTCCATTATTAATTTTACCTCAGGCACCATGTCTTCCAGTGGAGAAAAAAAGACTGCCTCCCAGACCGACGGCAAGGCAGCCCAGAGCAAGAAGTCAGAGATGGGCATGATGTCCTACAGGGTAAAGCTTTTAAGTAAACATACACATGTGCACTTCTTATTGGTCATTGATTTAATATAATAATAATAGGTTTCTCTCTGTCTATTAGATGTATGTGTTCGACCAGGAGAACTTCCAGGGACGCATGATCGAGATTAACGCTGAGTGCATGAACGTTTGTGAAATGGGCATGGACAGAGTTCGCTCACTACGTGTGGAGTGTGGCCCGTAAGCATCTCTGCGTCTGTATTAAATACTCATGATTTAGAAATATCCCACTGACCACTTCATGTGCCCTCTGTGTAGTTTTGTGGGCTTTGAGCAGATGAGCTTCTGCGGTGAGATGTACATCCTGGAGAAGGGCGAGTATCCTCGTTGGGATTCTTGGAGCAACTGCCAGAAGAACGACTACCTGCTTTCCTTCAGACCCGTCAGAATGGTGTGTAAATGCTCTCACAACGGTAGGCCCATTGTTTGAATGCTTTCACAATGCATTCATTGCGCTTTCTCCTGCAGGACCCCGAGAAGCACAAGATCTGCCTGTATGAGGTGGGAGACTACAAGGGCCGCAAGATGGAGATCATGGATGATGACGTTCCTAGCCTGTTCTCCTACGGATTCACAGACAGAGTTGGCAGCATCATGGTCAGCTGCGGAACGTAAGTGAAAACTTTCAAAGCTCTGTGCACTTGTGGCGATCATTTATTTATTCACTTTTTTAAATCATGTCTGCATCAAGGCTATTTTCATGGTGATCACAGAAAAAATAAAATTAAACAAGGTATACAATTAACAAAACATTAGATTAAACTTGTATAGAAATATTAAAAAATTTATACTTAAATATATTCTGGCATTACATTTTTTAAAAATAAAATCTTGTGGAAATCACAAGAACTGGCTTTCAAGAACCTTTTCAACTGTATAGCAATAATAGAGATAGATACCACATCAAGACATCTTGCACAAGATACTTAAGATATTACATGCATAATTGAGACACCTTATTAGTATATATATATTTATATTGACATTTTATTTACACTTTTCATATATTTATTTAATTTTAGTTTTTTGTCATTGTTATTTTAGCTTTAGTCATTTTAGTATTAAGTTAAGCTAACTGAAAGAGAGTAATGCTATATTATAAAATAATATTGTACATTCTTTTATTATATATTGAGTTCATTTAAAAATTTTTATGATTTTAGTGTACGATAATAACCATGGTTTTAAAATATGAAATTAATGCAAACCTAATTCATGCTAATTCAACTAAAAAAGGATTTAATTAATAAATTAGGGAATTTGTATATTTTTGTTACAAACACATATTCATATTTATAGTTTACATTTTCATTTGTTAATTAGTTAGGTTTTTTTAAAACATCTATTAATTTTTAGTCATTTTCATTTGTTTTACTTCATTATTTTACTACATACTGGTAAGTACTAAATGAAAAACAGAAGTTTTACCAGGGGAACTAACTAAAATAAAATATTAATAATAACAAACATACATTGTAAAAGAAAAAAAAAATACAAAAAGTTTTTTTTAATTTATTTTAGTTTGCCCCTGGTTTAAATACTACACCTAACACAAACTAACCTTTTTTTTTCCTTCAGCTGGGTGGGTTATCAGTACCCTGGATACCGTGGCAGCCAGTACCTGCTGGAGAAGGGTGAATACAGACACTTTAACGAGTACGGTGCCCGTTGCCCTCAGTTCCAGTCTGTGAGGCGTATCCGTGACATGCAGTGGCACCCACATGGCTGCTACACCATGGCCAGCAAGTGAGGGCCAGACCAGGAGAGGAAGAGGAGAGGTGGAGTAGAGGGAGAGGGGCGCAAGAGGAAGGAGAGGAAGAGAGACGTCTGAGGGGCTGCATCTACCCCGTGTTGCTGCTATGAAGGGGCAGATGTTTTTGGGATGACAGACTCCCTGGCTCACATTGCAGTCTGTGTCTGTCGAGCTGTTAAAGCCCAGCAGGGCTGTGGTTCTCCCAGGCCTCTGAGTGTCTCTGTTTGGGACGGAGGCACTGATAAAAACACTTCCCTCTTCCTCCCATTTTTCACTCCTCTCTTTCTCTCCTGCATGGTTTCTTTTTTCCTTCCATAATTTATTTCAATATTTTGTCATCTGTTCTTTTCCCGGCTCACATCCCCCTTTGCCCAGGAGGATGGAAAGAGAGAGGGAGAAATAAAGGGATGAGGAGAGGAAAGCTCCTGTGCCCTAGAAATCTCCCTTTGCCCGCTGTACAGAATCCTGGTCCCCTTTTGAATAAAAATGCTAAAAGGTTGATACCAGACTTATGTCTTTGTGAATCTGTCATCAGAGCTGTTAATGAAAATCTAGAGAAACTTGTAGTAATAGAAAGGCAAAACTGTACATTTTCATAGGATTGTGAAAAATACTGTTAGTTTACATGTAGGCTTACGTCATCATTTTAAGCATTTTAATTATGTTAGATTATTTTAGGCCTAATATAACCGGCTATTTGTCAATTCAACATCAGTAGCAGCCATCTTGGATGTTTACTGGACCCCCTCTAACTGATACAAATAGGCTACATACTGAATACTGAATTAGATTTGCGGAAAATAAAGTTTTCAAAAAAAAATTTTCATGTAGTCTACAGTATGTGAGCTGCTGTTTATTTTTAAGACCCAGCCAGCAGACGGAGGTATTTCCATCCATTCATATGCATTACACGAGAACGCGTTTATAGAGTTTATGTCACTTGTAAAAAACAAATATATATAAAACGTTCTCTGTTAGCATTTGTCAAATGTAAAATACCTAAGTAGGCCTACGTAAACGTATTTTACAGAACTTGTGAGCTTAAAATATAACCCTAAGACACTCAAAGTGCATGCCATTTAATTCCATACAAAATGCGTATTTATTGTCCATTTCTATTTTAATATAAATATGTAGGCTATTTTATTTATTTTAATATAAATATTACATTTCTCACACATAGTTTTTGGAAATATGCATGCATAATTAAAATACATAATCACATGAAATCAGATTAAAAAAACAACATTTTAAAAGCAAAAACATTACGGCATCAGAGCACAACCGCCAATAAACAGCAAAGAAGAACGGTTCTGCGCAGAATTTGTTCATCTGAAACAAGCCTAATATCAGATAATGCCAATGATGTTAGGTGGACACGTCACATTTTCTGTTTCTACAAGAAAAACCAAAAAGAAAAATGTTTAATCACTATTTAATACGTGTAATTAAATAGTATGCTCAATAGAATATGCATAAGCAGGTAAACCACTTACAACAAACCACTGTAATCGAATTATTTCATTTTATTAAAAAAATGAAGCAAATTCAATTAACTCGTAATAAGACAAATATTCTTTGAAAATACCACTTAAACAGTACGTTTACAACATTACTCTTAATAATGCTTAGGCTACTTAATAAATAAAATTAAAAATCATTTATACAAATGGTATCTCTTGAGGCATATCAAAAACATTCAGATAGCTGCACCACGTGTCCCTCTGAGAGTCTCGAGATGAAAATAAAGTCTTTCTGTGTGGCTTCTGTCAGCGTGACATCATCCTCACAAACTCTGGAAGATTGAGTGAGGAAGAACACAACAACAAGAAAACAGAAAAGAACATTCAGTGAGGTAAACTAAAAATGTTAAAAAAAAGCAGGTATGAGGCTGATGATACATGGGGCAATATTTGGGCAATGTTGCCATCAACGGGCAACAAGGTGAGACCGATTTAAATTATCCACATAGAAATTTGTCATCAATTCTCAATTGGAAAGTGCCCAAGCAACAAAGAAAGTTGGCCAGGAAATTTGCTCATAAAGTTGCCCAGTTGTCATTATTTTTCCTTCATTCCTTTACCTTCAAAATCAACAAGTCCGTCCCCATTGAGGTCAGCATCACGAAGTATATCATCAATATCCCTTGCATTCAGCTGTTCCCCCATTAGCTTTTTCATGGCTTCTCTCAGTTCTGTGATGCTGATTTGCCCATCACCATTGGAGTCAAACTGTGCAGAGGGAAATTTCCGGTAAGGACACTGACGCAACACACAAGTGTGTAAATGAGTGCATTTACCTCTTTAAAGGCATCTCTGAGCTCCTTGACTCCAATCATGTCTGCTGTCTCTGCCAGCATTTTGGGGCCCATGAGCTCCACAAAGTCCTCAAAGTCAATTTTACCCCCACCTAAAAAATACAGGAATATATCCTTCATTTAATACAAATGTTTAATATTTTTTTGTTATATTTGATTTTTAAAAAATGTTCCAAAATCCCAGATTTTTTATATGATCCCAGACGTTTTAACTATTACAGCAAAATAATGTTTGCATGAAGGCACACAGATCACAAACGCTCTGAGTGATGATGTAACTCACCTATTTGTTGACTCAGTTCGATGAGCTCCATCTCTGTCGGCATGTATCCCATCGTCCGCATGCATTCGCCCAGGTCCCTGCAGTTGATGTAGCCTTTGTTCCTATCAAACTCCTTAAAAGCTTCTCTTAGTTCTGCATAAGCATAAGAAAAGATGTGATGAAATGCATTAAAGGGAGTTTTCCAATCTGAAGTATGTAAGGCATGTACTTTCTACGAATACCTTCTATCTCCTCTGGCCGCAGCTCCCTGTCCTGTTAAATCAAGACACATAAAATGTTAAACACTGGTGCATTTAAAGACTCTGAATCATCAAGCAGACTCAAACTAAACATATGGGTGGGTATGTTGAAATGAGAAAGTTGTTAGTTTGAGGACTGGTTCCAGAGTGTAATTATGTTGTGACATGGGCAGCAACTACATTACACAGTGAAAGTTGCCAGGCAACAGCTAAAAGATAAGAAGATTTGGGGGGGTTTAACTTGAGGAGGACCCAGAGAAAGACGTAACACATTATCCAGAGAGCGGATGAGGTTAAACGGAGTGCCATATGAGAACATCCCACAGATGATTCTCTTTTTCATTTACAGCTTTGTGTTTAATATCCAATACCATATAGTACACATACACATTGCCATAAACCAGTGGATTACATATGCCACAAATCTAGTGCTAAATCCTTTAGTTAACCGACTACCCTCACATGACTATATAACAAAAAGCACTGTAAAAGTGTGTCATCCATCTCAACAAGAGTAAA
>JAUCNO010000152.1:12321118-12362654 GCA_032353835.1 Enteromius viviparus
ACCAAAGCCCATCACAAGCAGCTTTTAAATATGAACATATATAGAAGGTGCTCAGTGTCATTCACACAAACACTAAATGCCATCATGGTGAAACTCTATAACTGAAATATGCAATAAACATTCATTTAACAACATTACATGTGACACACAACTCTAATAAACAGAACTGATAAGGATTTAGAGTCATTTCAAAGAAAAAACATCAAACAGCCATTTTTTACAGTGCAGCATTAAATGACAAAAGCACCAGAGAGTGCTGCTAAAAAGATTAAACATTGACAACATATTGTGGAAGACAGGAAATATGTTCCGCTGATAAATTATGAATGTTTATACCTCTGGGTGAGAGTGTTTAGGTGTGTCTGAGATTAGTTTATAGGACTGACATAAACTAACTGAAAAGATCTTCATTGATGAATCATGTATATCTTCGATGATTCATTTTAGTTAGTTATTTAAAATACGGCAATTTATGAAACTTAAATATTATATTTAATGGATGTGGAATACATTTATAAATCAGTTTTTTTTATAAACTTCACAGTTGATCAAAATGATTCAGATGACAAAAGACACTGGTCTCTGCATGCTGATCGGATGGTCACAGGTTTTTTTGTATCCTGATGCATTCAGAGAAAATGAAGCATGTTGACAAAATTGAGAGAGAACTGTAAATTCAAAGTGACATATCATGACAGATGGAGATGGTTGTGGCCTTAAGTATTTAAGCAAGATAGGTCTAGATAAAGATGGCTCCAAAGAGACCTATGTGTTACTCAAGCAGCTGCTGCTAAAGATGTGGAGGTTTTTGGACAAGGCAGGGTACACAAGCAACATTCACAGACTGTCAAGCCCACATCCACAACCATCTCTCACTTAAATCTGGTTCTCTAAGATGGATTTGCACTTTATGTACAATCAATTCAGATCTAAATTTAAAATGTACCTTCAAAATGTACAATAACTAATAATTTAAATACAATTAAAGCAGTTAATGTCAGTATTAAGTCAGTGACTGGATGTATTGCATGGTACATGAAAATGTTGCTTGCATTTTGTCATTGTTTTCAATTTTCTGTATTTATGTAGCTGCTATACATTGCTTTATCATTAGAGAATAAAGTCAAAGTGGTTCAAAGAGCCGCATGTATATGTGTTTATTCTGACATTTATTCTACTTCACAGACTGCCAAAAAACTGTTATTCAGATTAAAAAACACTCATTTGTTTTTGTGTTATAGCACCACCAAGTGGCCATGTCCAAAGTTTTTATATGCATCCTCAAATTTATAGATTAAAGAGTTTCACATAAATAAATAAAATCAATGCGATTTGTACTACACACACACACAGAAACACACACACACACACACACATATATATATATATATATTTTTTTATTTATTTATTTATTTCATACACAATTATGAAGAAATGTGTGTAAAAATGTAAAAAGCATAAATTAAACTGTTCACTGGCTTCAAAGACAGTTGTCTTGTCTGTGAATTGAAAAATATTGATGACCATATAAACAGAAATACTAAAAACAAAAAAACAGCCTGATTTGTTTCTTTATATAAAAAAAAAAACATTATTGAAATATGGAGAGAATCAAAGTGTCTTTCATTTAATTCATTCAGCTGTAGCAAACCTTGCCTGATCAACATGATCCTAACAAACTGTTAATGATTTATACTTTCTCTTATCCTGCAAGTGTTTATCTAATGCAGGTGCATGCATACTAAGTTCATTTAGAGAGATCTTATTCTGACCTATGCAATAAGGATGTGACACAATGTGGTAGTCCTATATGGATTTCTTTAACAAAAACAGTAGCAATGTAATTCAAACATAGCCTACTGTACTTGGCAGTTTCTAAATTAAAATTGATATTTTGGGCTGAAAAAAAGAAAAAAACTGTTTAATAAAAATGCACATTCAAGTACCGGTTTACTACTTGCTTTTCAAACTCAATTCATCAGATTTAAAATGTTCTACATGTGAAAGCAAAGGACAGTGACAGAAGTGTATAATCTAAGTATTGTTGGAAACTTTTTCCAGAGACCAGGAGACATTGGGATTTATTTTAAGAAGAAGCTACTCTTTATTGAAAATTCAGTATAGGATTCACCCCAATAACAGAATTTTCCCTTGATCTTATCAACATAAAAGTGTCATTTAAATGCATAGGTGCTAATCCAATCAGTCTAATAGTATCGCCCAGACCTTCACCTTAACATAGAAACAAAAAGCACAGCTGTACCTTGAGCTTAGCATTCACACTTAACTTGATAACCTGCCTGATGGTCAGGAAATGCATAAAGACAAATGGTTAATGTCTCAGTCCCCGCCTTTACACAATTTATTTTACTTTATGTTTTTTATGTTTAGCATATCTTAAACAGATTCTTAAATGTGTAATACCACAGTATACACTTTACATGCCTTTTGTTTAATGAGTTGGTGAAAAGTGTTTTGAAAAAATGTATTAAATAATTCAGAAATGTTTAAGATATTTAGCCGTAAATGACTGAATAATTCCAAAGGTAGCCATCACAGTTAGGAATAGCAGGGCACATATCACCATGTAAAACCCTGGCAACCTAGAAAGAACGGAAAGTATATTAATAAACAAATAAAGTTCCACACACACACACACACATATACATAAAACTAATATTTTGATTATCACCTTTTTTTGCTTTCTTGAATATAGCCAGTAAAGTACATCTCTCTGCCTACAATATACAGAAGTCCTCCAAGAGCAGCAATCACTGTAAAAGGGGGAAAATTTAAATTGTATAAGCTATAAAATGGTTCCTGATTTTTTTTTGTTAATCATAAATACTGCATTATTATATTGTTATAGAAATAATTAAAGAAATACACTATGTAACATACCTTCATTGAAAAACATGCCAGAGATCCACAATGCCACCAAGAAAATGGAATATGACTCTACACTATTCTGGCTAAAGAAATAGTGGAAAGACATATTTTGAATATTTTAAGATTGTTTGTACAGGTTTATGCAAGTTAGGATTAGCCGTGATAGGCTGCCAATTGGTCAAGATTTCTGAAATTACATATATAGGCTATATATATATATACATGAATGAAGAGAGAGAAGCATGTGAAGTATGAGAGTCATGAATGATGCAATTTGGCTTCAAAGATCTTACTGTGCACGAAATGTCCTTTCAAACTCAGGTGGACCAGTAACAGTGGGTGGCATAATTTTAAATTTCATCCTTGACCACCCCACACGTCTTGCCTGAAATGCTAAAGAAATTCAACCATCATTATTTTTTACCAGACTTTGCTACAAATTAAAATAAAAAAGACTAATAATAATATACCTGGTGTATGATTTCAAATGTATTATTACCTTAATAATCATATAATAATTTATTGAACCTTTCTGATTTATGACTTAAAAGCTAACTGCAACTAAGTCATCTTGACATAGTTCTAGCTCTATGGCCCTAGAATCAAACATTATTTTAGTAAACCTTGACCTTATGTAATTTACACAGTAGACTGGTTTTGGCAGCTTTTATTAAAAAAATTATGATCTAGAGATATGTCATTGACAAATGCAAAAAATAAATAAAGATATAAAAACAGATGTTATGATCTTACGTCTTGACTTTTTGACTGAACAGTGCAATTGCAGTGAAATGACTGAACGTTTGTACTTTTTAGTGAAACAGCTCCTTACCCAGATGGAGAGCAGACAGTATCGACACTGCTGCGAGGAAGACTGGCAGATCCGAAGTCATATTTGCTGTGATAATGTCTGATATAACTACTGTTTTAATACAAATTAGCAAAAAAGAAAGTCTGAAATAAGGTCAGGGTGTCCGTCCGTGCTTTGGAGATCAGGAAAAACCAGTCTAAAGTTTACGCAAGGTGTTACGTCACTTCTGGCGTCGGGTCACAACATTGTTCAAATAACAGGACGTTACGAGTTGGGAATACAGCTCGAGTGACAGCTATGTCTCGTTTAACATTTCAAGCAGTAGTTAATAAAAAAAAAGAATAAAGATTCGTTCGGTTCAGTTCGCGACCTGTCAAATTCAAATAATTTATTTTTGAGGTTATTTATTAATAAATTAATTTATAATAACATATTTAATTCATAAACAACACACTTTTTCACAACAAAAACCATATAAAAAAGCGTCATGATGACATTGTAAGTTAGGGTTTCGTTGGCATCGGCGAAAAGATTAACTATCCAAAGCCACGAAAACCTTTTTTTTCTCGGGTTCCCGAATATAGTTTTGATTAAGACAAGTTAATCAGTGAATCATCTAGTTCAGTGGTTTTCAACCTGTGGGCCGCTATTGCAAGGGGGCCGCCAATTATTATTAATAGAAATTGTAATATTGTTAATATAATAAAAAATGTCTAATTTGCTGATCCGTTATGTATACTTTCTGTTTATTCAATACATTACCAGTTTATTCAATAAAGACAATTAACAGCCTTGCTTCTGAGGACTTAGTTAACCCGACACAAAAAGCGGGATCGTTTAAATTCTTTTGCAGTGGGCCACGGAAACATATGTGTTTGGCTGAGTGGGCCGTAAGTTAAAAAAGGTTGGGAACCACTGAGCTTGTTGATAGAAGCGAATTGTCCGAAAAAACCGATTCGCTAAAATGATTCGAACTTCCAGCGCCGGAGCACAGCGCTCTCGTGCAGCTGGAAATCTCTGCTATGCTTTGGCGCTGATGATGTCAGACACTGTGCGCCGCGAACTGTCAGCTCTGCGTCGTGCTGAAGCTTCCGCGACAGGCGTGTAGAAGCAGACTATTATACCTCTAATAACCAACAGAGGAAGCGCAATCATGGACAGCGATGATGACAACATGGAAGAAGTGGTGGAAGGTACGACATGCATACTTACACACGTCGCGTGAATTTGTTTTCGTCGTCTTCTCCGGCTGTCAGGCTGAACTTTTATGCAGTCTCATTCCGCCGAGGATTAGCCTACCGACAGCTTTCCTCCGTATACAAGCTGTCAAGCAACCGAGGCCCGTAAGCTTGGGACTTTTTAAATCCTGCAAGTGACAACAGCGAGTCCCATGAACTGAGATACAGTAGTATAACGTTGAATGGAAAGAATAAGCGTAATTACAAATATTATATATTTATCTTAAAATGCCTTTCATTTTATTACATTTTCTGTCACTAAGGCCCACAATCTTTTATTAGAAGTCTGTAAATGGCCTATATATAAGCTAGATTCGTGTTTGGATAGACATAATAGTGTTGTTAAAGCCACGTGGGGTGTTGACACAAAAGTTGTAAGTTGATCCAAAACTGCAGCTGCGTGTAGTTCTCAGCTCTGGAGTATCACCATTAAACCCAGCCCCTTACTTAGCTGACTGTTACTAATCCATTAACAACCTAAACTATTAAAATTTGTGTCATTGTTGGGCATGCAGTGGGTAATTTTGTCAGTTTATTACTTGTCTTATCTCTGAATACAATCTTATGACTTTTAGGACCACTGGATGAGGATGACCAACCTCATGGGTTTTGCACTGTGACTTACTCCTCCAGCGACAGATTTGAGGGACACTTTGTTCACGGAGAGAAAAATGGAAAAGGAAAGTTCTTTTTTTTTGATGGCAGGTATGAATCCTTATGTTGGCACCACTGATATATTATTGATTTCTAGAATATGATTTAATAATGGAATATTAGTCACTGTTGATCAGACCCTTAGTTGCATTATTAAAATAATGACAACTCTCAAATAGTTTTATTGTTTTATTCATAAGGATGTATTGCGAGGACTGGTCTTGGTGGGCTAGATTTAATATGCTGCTGTTGACATTTGGACAACCCCTGTAGCACATCTAGACATGTGGTGCTCCTGGGGAGGAGGAAGGTTAAGTAAAATTTCAACAGCACAGAGATTATTTGGAGATGTAAATAAATAAGGCATGTAGATAGAAAGTGACAAGTCGTAGACAGGAAAGTGGCAACTTATTAGTAGAATGGTTGTGCTGCCATTGTGCTAATCAGCTGCTCAGAAGAATTTTATGATTGAACTATATTCGCTATATTCGTCATTCAAATGCGCACGCTGACACATTTATCATCATCATTAGACTTATCAGTAGATCTAATTACTTGCATATTTCCCTTTTACAGTACGCTGGAGGGTTTCTATGTGGATGATGCCTTGCAGGGCCAGGGTATTTATACTTACGAGGATGGGGGAGCATTACATGGGACTTATGTAGAAGGCGAGCTCAATGGACCTGCTCAAGAGTTCAATCCAGAAGGTCAACTAGTCTTCAGGGGCCAGTACAAGGACAACATTCGTTTTGGCATGTGCTGGGTCTACTACCCGGTATGTTGTGCCAACATCAAGCACTTTAAATCACAAATTAAACTTCTATCGACAGCATTATAATGTACTGAACTGATATCAGTCTTCCAGGTCAATGTGTGTGTTTTTTTTTTTTTGACAACTAAAGGATGGCGCCTGCGTGGTTGGGGAAGTGAATGAAGATGGAGAAATGACAGGAAAGTCAGTGGCTTATGTTTATCCTGATGGGCGTACGGCTCTGCATGGCTCCTTTGTTGATGGAGAACTGATTGAGGCCCGACTTGCCACTCTTACCACCAAAGAGAGCGGCAGACCACACTTCGCTGTTGATCCAGATAGTTCGTTTATTTTTTACTAATTTTTATTTAAAACTAAAAAACCCAAACATGATGAGTAAAAGTTAATTTTGGTAAAAAATTAGTTGTATGTAAATCTTTAACTTTTTTTAAACTCTTTTGTAGGTCCTGTTTACTGCTATGATAAATCCACCTCATCATGTATCGCTGGACATAAACTTTTGCCCGACCCCTACGAAAGTCAACGGTTGGTGCAAGCTGTGATCAACCATGTAAACCTCAATCTATCAAATCTCGTTATGTACAGAAAACATGTGTTTCTTTGTTCCAGTGATGTACTCTCTTGTTATTTCATTGAGGAGATTCTGCTGGTTCTCTAGACATAATACAGTTTTTATCATGTCATGATCTTGTTGATTAAAGCTGAAAGATGGTCTTTCTTTTGGTTTAACAGTGTGTATGTTGGACAGTCACTTATTTCTGAAGCTGGAGAGGGACTATTTGCAAAAACTGAGGCTGAGAGTAACACAGTGATGGCTTTTTATAATGGTGTCCGCATTACACATACAGAGGTTTGTCTGTTTGCATTATGTATGGCCAGAATGTAATATTTTTAATAACATTAAATGATGTATGTTCTTAATTTTACATTTTTAATTAATTTTAACAGGTGGATAGTCGTGACTGGTCCCTGAATGGGAACACTATTTCATTGGATGAGGACACTGTGATTGATGTTCCAGAACCTTTCAATCTGACGGAGAATTATTGTGCAACTTTAGGTCACAAGGCCAATCACTCCTTCACTCCCAATTGCAAATATGATCCGTGAGTGTTAATGTTTATTTCAGTAATATACAGAGGTGTTGTGCTTGTTATCTATATTGACCTGAGTAGCATTTGGTTATGTAAACAAATCCTATTTTTAGTCAGTTAACAGTTGTTTTTATTGGTCAAGGTACGTCCATCCTCGTTTTGGGCAAATAAAATGCATCCGAACAATCCGTACTGTGGAAAAAGATGAAGAACTCACTGTTGCTTATGGTTATGACCATGAGTCATCAGGAAAGTCTGGTCCAGAGGCACCAGAATGGTACACAAAGCAGTTGCTGGAGTTTCAGCAGATGGAGTCTGGAAAAGGTGCTGATGAGACCTCCTAAAAACACTCACCAACGCTGTCTAAAACATAATGATCTCCCATCCCAGCCTATAACTACCACCAGAAACTCTAACTTTGTTCTTTGACCTTCTTGCAGCTAACACTAATAAGTAATCACTCTTTTGATTATTTCTGGCATCTTCATCAATTAACAAGGATTGTAACTGTGAAATCCTCGCTCAGATCACTGAGCAAGCTGCAAAATTCTATGGTTCTACAATGTTGAAGGACTAGTATGTGTAAGTTGGTGACTTTGGTTATACTACAAGAATACAGGGGCTGAAAAAGAGTAAGTGATTAAAAAGGCATTTTGACTGAAATCCATGGAGTGAAGTTTTAAAAACTGATGTCACAATTCCTGGAGGTATATGACCTCTTTACCACAACTTGTTATAACTATGCAGTATTAAACCAGTATAGTGTCTTTTGCTGCTCTGCTCGTGTTTCCCCTGAAATTATAGATATTTTTTACATCGGTATCACCAACAATTATTCTTGTAAAACACCTTGCCCTGTCTCCTTTTGCATGTGTGAACTGCTACAGTTAGATTTAAATAAGCTCTAGTAGTTTTGAAATACAGTATTATACAGACAATGCTTTTTATTTATTTGTGTTTTTTGTTTGAGAAAAACTTAATGGAAAATTGACACCATTAATAGAAAGTTAACGTGAACTGCATGAGTGGGTGCAAATGTTTGACAGTATTTGAGAATAAGGCACAAGATTAAGAGAAATTTTTCTAATGGACTGAACTTCATCCTTTGATATGCAAAAGCTATCAACAAAGATTTATCAATAAAACTCCAGCATAGAGCACAATTTGACTTGTCTGTTATCATTATTATTAAATTATTTATATTATCAGGTTTTCTTTAAGCCTAATTGGAGGAATATTCAATGGCTAAGTAATTAGGTCAACACTGTAAATATCCACACTGTGGGGGCGTGGTCACTTTGCTGCACCTGCGCGCGCGCGCCAGGTAAATGAGTGACACGCTGGGTTTCACCGGTCGTTTCCAAACAAAAGCGGTCCGGAAGTGATAAGGAAAACGGCACAGGTAAATACTACATTTATTCTTATTTGTAGCACTTATATACAAGTTTATACGTATTAAATAGGGCGTAGTATATTGTAAGTACAGTTTAGTCAAATTAAGTCGTTTTGTAGTTTCAGAATCGACGCACAAACGTGGAAAGCGATAGTGACGGTTTTAAGTCATTAGAAGTGTGATAAATGATCCAGCTCCGTTCGGAGACACAATAGTGATTGATTATCTTTTAAAGGATCTATACATGAAGTTGAAATCTCTTAACTCTTCTCTCCCCGCTAAAGGCCTGAGATGGACCGTTACAGGTATTTCATCTTCAATCAAAAGAGTGTGGTGGTCCTCGGCATCCTTCAGGTGGCGTGCGCGGGGCTTTGCGTGGTTTGCGGTTTTATGGATGCAGTCTTTCGCAAGAGCACTACTCTCAGTGAAACTAGGGCTCCGTTATGGGCTGGACTGGTGAGAAACCGGAAAACTGACCATTTATGTCTTTTAACGGGAATTAAATAAGTTGTTTCGTTAAAGAATCCATTTTGAAAAATACTCTTAAAAAAAGTTATGTTACGAAAATAAAATTTGCTTTTATATCCCATATTAAACCATTTCAGTATTTTATCATGTTATAACGATTTTTCTTATTATATATCTTCAATGTTGTATTTATATGTATTAGGATGAACTTGATAGTGATTTTTAGTAATGGAAGATTATGCACATAATAGGTGTCCCGCTTGATATGTAGTTACCCTCTTGTGGAATATGTGTGCACTAAGAGACAGTGATTCAACAGCGCCCCAAACAGGAATAGTGATGCTTTTGCGTTCTCCTGTGAAACTGCATTCTCTTGCAAAGGTTTGTGAGCAAACCTGAAGTGTCTTAGGGGAATGCAAAAGCATTGAAATATTTGTTTCCTCTCAATCTAATTTTGTTCACCATTAACCTTGAGATGTTCAATATAATTAAAACATATTTCGCGTTTTCCTCTTTTAGATTATGGCTGCCCCTGGTGTACTTGCCCTCTTTGCATCCCAGAAGAAAAATCCAATTTTGGTAATTTAGTATCTTGTCTAATCCACAGTATTTCTCCTGACGGTTGTCTCTTTCTACTTGTTGGTATTAACATATTCTTGTTAATAACTTTAGGTAAATGTCATGATCACATCATCTGTGATGTCACTTCTTGCTGTCGTGATTGTCTTCGTTTATTCTTGCGTCACTCTGAGCTATGGAGAAGAGGATGATGAGATCTTTCATGCCCATCCTATCCCTGAAGTGGTACAGTCACACCAGATCATGTTTTCTCTCCCATACATTACACACTCAGCTTAAAACATACAAATGGTTGATCAAGCTGTGTTTTGTGTAGAGGTTTGTGCTCAGCCGGATGGTGAAAGGAGCAAACAGTGCCCTTCTGGTGGCCTGCATGGGGTCGTTGCTCTTTTCTTCTCTAATTGCTTATGTCGGCTGCCGCAGTCTCCCGCTTTGCGGCTGCTATGACTCTGCATACGGCATGGTGGGTGAAATTTTATGTAAGACAAGAAAGTGCGGTATTTTGAAGTTAGTCAGATGGAGCTGGTTATTACTTCATTGTTGTGTATTTTACAGGAGTTTCTGGTTCCTCAGAATGACCTTGAAATTGTGTGCACTTGGCAAGGTACGTGATAGATGTGTTGTTTGAGTCGATTTGTGCACTGAAATATCTTCTGCTATATATGTCACAATGTATGCCATTATGATGAGGATGTGGCCAACTGTAATGAGGATTTATTTGTCTCTTGTAGATGGAGATGAGCGAATCTTTAACTCCCCCATGTCATTCATGGATCGCTGTCCTGAGCAGGAAGAGCAAGACCTCTCCACGCTTCCACCGTATAGCAGATTAGCTTAGTGATTTATTTTTATTTTTTTATATGAAATATTGGTATAGTTTATTCATTTGTCCCATGAAGTGAAAATTGTCCTGATTTCATCAAGCCTGCTTGTTTCAATTTCAGCCTAAATTTGTTTGTTGATGTTTAATTTATTATCAGTGCCATATTTTATATTATCTTAGTTTTTTAGCTTTATACTTTTTACATGATAGACTGTAAATAGTCTTATACACATAAACGTATATGTGTATATATTTTACAATAAACAATATATTACAAATTAAACATTCTATTTGTCTCTTTATGAATTTACAAAACATTAATTTTAATGGATGTTCAGATACCAAGGGACAGTATAATTTTTATGATGTTATTATTTTTAAAAGAAGTCAATGAACATTAAATGACCATAAAACCAGTCGTAAGTGTAGATCTTTTTGAAATTGAGATTTACATCATCTGAATAAATAAGCTTTCCATTGATGTACGGTTTGTTAGGATAGGTCAATATTTGGCTAATTTACAAATACTTAAAAAATCTGGAATCTGAGGGTGTAAAAAAAAATAATTATTGAGAAAATCACCTTTAAGTTTTCCAAATTAAGTTCTTAAGAATGCATATTACTAATCAAAATTGTTTTATATATTTACGGTAGGAAATTAACAAAATGTAATTAAAAATCTTAATATCCTAATGATTTTTGACATAAAAGAAAAATTTGGACCTATGCAATGTACTGTTGGCTATTGCTACAAATACATCTGTGCAGCTGTGCTACTTAAGAGGTCCGGGGTCACATATGGACTCTTATTAAAGAAATAAAGCACAAACAATAGTCAGCTGAAATTCAAAGATGTGGTACTTTATTTTCTTTTGTAAAACACTGAAAGAGTTCAAACCAAAACTGCAACAAGCATTGATCTTTTGCACTCCTTTGAATACAGTGCACTGGTAGTTTATTTTCCCAAAACTATATCACTTTAACTCACTGACCAACATTGAAGGCATGAGTTGTATCAGACAAATAACTAGTAAAGATATGTTGTGCATGCTTGAGTTTTGGCATTGCAAGGTGCTATTTTATCAACTGCTGACCCCTGATATCATGGATTGGCTCATACACTTTGGTTGTGAAGATGCATAACTATCCCAAGAATAATAAACAATTACAATAAAATGTAACACTTAAACATGTTAATAATCTTCTATATATTTTCTGCAATTGGTTTTTGTAGATTTGCTCATATTTTACATTGCTAACTGTATTATTAATGTGTTAACGAAGACAGAAAAATAAATGCTGAAGGACACTTGAAATAGTACATTGGGTGAAGCAAAAAATCAGTACAGACAACAATTGGTGAATCTAGACTAAATTTCTACTAGAGTTTTTATCAAGACCAGTTTAACATGAATCTACAAAACTCGTAAAAGCTTATTGTGTTCTGACAGATAATATAAACCTTCTAGAAGAACCCAGAGTCAAAATGTTAAGCACAAATAATCTTAGTATGCATTCAAAATGTTGAATTTAAATATTCCAGAGCCACCATTAACCTTTCACAATTCCATAACTAATCACATGCTCCCCTGCTATTGTACCTGAATCAATTCAATGCATCAGTTAACCAGGCCCTTAACTAACCCACTTCAAAACATGAACCAAAAATCATATGTCAAACCTCTTTTTGGAAAATCCCTATTAAAACAAATAAAGCATGTCATGCCTGAGCTTCTTTCATGCACTCCATAGGACCAGCCGTGGTTACATAAAGACATGAGTGAATATTCCCTGTAATGGACTGAACTCTGTTCTGCGTGTCCGTGTTGGAAACAAGATGGCTGAAGGTAAAGACAATTTAGTCATTAGCTTATCTGTTTTTGTTCTGATAGATTACACACTGAAATATAGACTGATATCAGAGCCTTTGTTCAGATTTATGCCATGCACAGAGCAGATATGAATAATATGAGGTACTAATCTGCGATTATACAGTATAGATCATTTTCATTTTGCCTAACAAAGCAATACTACATACAAATCCTGACTGTGGACACTCAAGTAAATATTGTCAGCGAATTCTTTTCCCTTTTCACCTAAATTACTTACATTTTGACATGCATAATCCAGATGTCCTTACAGTAGATTTTATTCAAATGAATGGCTGCTAGAGGGAAATAAATTGGCAATAAATAAAACACTGGCAGTGGACTAGGACTGGCTTTTTTTTTGGAAAAAAGGATATCAGCTTTATTTTACTTTTAAATTCATCTCACGTTTGTCTAAGATCTATTAGCAGCACTAATAAACAACCTGCATTTAGTGTTCGGTTTCTCTTTTCTCTTGAGAGAACTGACAGCTTTCACAGGAAGTGTCTGAATGTGTGTGGGAGACATAGCCTGAGAGAACAAACAACAAACACACAGACTAAACCAGATTCACGGTGGAGGCTGAAGTGATTTAACACAACAATTGATCTAATTGCAGCAAAAGCATTTTTTTTTTTAAATATGATGAAGGCAACATGTTATGCATGAAGATTTCATTGTCATGTTTACCTGCAGAACTGAGTAAATCTAGTAGGCAAACGTAGTGCATGTTTGGCAGTGGCATATGATATGCACTAGACAGGCTGACACATAATCGATGAAGCTTTATATGTAAGGCAAATGGACCTACATGCAACTCTTTCAATCTGGTTTGGTTCTCCTTCAATCTGTTTTTTCCCTTTAAAATAATGGCCAGATCAAATACAAAAAGAAACTTTGAAAGCAGATATTCCTGTGTCCTCAACTTTCCACTTGGACCTTTACGGACAACACAGAAGCACCTCTGAATCCGCTTCTTTAAAAGGTGCTTCACTTTTGTCATCTTCATCCTGTGAAGTGGTGACTCCTTCGTTAGCTCCTCCAACATCCGCAGCCCCAACTTCCCCTGTCCTCCTCGTCCTGCCTCCTGAGAGTGATAGTATCTCCAAATCCGGACGGTGGTTGGCTTAACACCAGCGACTTCTGAGATTTCAGCTTGTGTGCCACCGTCATAAAAATGGCCTCCACGTGGTCACTATTATTCCGACCGCCGTCATCGTTTCCATAGGGGTTCTTGGCAGAGGTCTCAAACAGAGGCATTGAGTGTGCATCGGCAAACTGCTGCGCTACGTCGGTACTTACTTGAGCGGCATGGCGCAGGTCGCATTTGTTGCCGACCAAGATTCTAGGCACCTCTTGGCCCAAGGCATGCTGACGGCATTCCTCGATCCATGCCGGTAGACTTCGAAAACTAGCGGCATTGGTGACATCGTAGACAAACACCACAGCGTGGACATTGCGGTAGTAGTGCTGCACCATACTCTTTCGGAAGCGCTCCTGGCCTGCAGTGTCCCACAGCTGGACCTGGTAGAGAGGAAAAGAGAGAGCTATTGGCTGTCAGCTTATATCTTACATGCATGTGTGTCCATTTAAAGGGATAGTTCACCCAAAACATTTAATTAGTCATTAATTACTCACTCACAAGTCGTTTCAACCCCCGTAAGATTTATCCTCTTTTTTTCCCTTTTTGATACAATCCCTTGCTGACCTTGCATACAATGTAACTGAAATGTTCCCAGGTTTTCATAAGGACTTAAAATTATAGCTGAACCCCTGATGTCACATGGACTATTTTCCTTTCTACGTTTCTTGACCTGGGAACATTTCAGTTTTATTACTTTCTAAGCAGGGTCTAAGAGCTCTCGGGTTTCATAAAAAATATGTTAATTTGTGTTCTGAAGATAAACGAAGGCCTAATTAATGAGATAATTTTCATTTTTGGGTGAGCTAACCCTTGAACATACCCTGCATTCTCCTGCAATGTTAAAGTATAAAGGTCAAACACAAGTATTGTACAGTAGATGTGATTTTTGTGCATGAGATTTTTTTTTTAGAAATGTACATTTAGTTGCACACTACGTTGCTATAAAGGTGTTCCAACATTGTAGTCTCAATAATAATTATAACCCTTAATTACATTGGACATCTTAACCTTATAAAGTCTATTGTAGATATAAATGTACATTGTAGATGTACATTTAAAACGATAAAGCAGATGCATGATGGTTTACACGGACAACTGATATTTATACACAAGGATTCTCTATAAAAACATTACTGGTTTAATTATTTACATTGCATCCAATCAGAATTTAATCGGACTTTTTAGGCATCTATAAATAACTACATCTACCCAACTACACATTTTGTGAATAAAATTATAATCTATGGGCCACAAAGCCTTGTGCATCAAATATACAAAACATAAAACACACAAACTTTTTTATTATATAACGTTATATATTATATCTACTAATCCACTTAGTAAACTCATGCGTGTGAGGCTTTGCAGGATGACATTAACACATACTGATCAAGGAGCATCCTCACCTTTATTTTCTCGCCATCTATTTCGATAACCTTCTCCCGAAAGTCCACCCCGATAGTGGCCTCAGTCTTGTCTGGAAACTTGCCCGCACAGAATCTATAGGTAAGGCAAGTCTTGCCAACTCCAGAGTCTCCTATCACGATGATCTTAAAGATTCGAGTCCGAGGGGGAGGCAGCGAAGAGCTGGTCAAAGATGAGCTAAATTCAAAGGAGGACTCGATATCTGCCATGCTGTCTTTCTATGACAAACAAGTGCCTCGGGGAATGGCACAGTGCAAATGTGCTGAAGCTAACGGGTCAAATAAATAATTCAAACGCAGGCTTAGTTTGACCTTCAGCCCTTCACCTCACGCTTCATGTGCAAAACTTAGAGATTCAAACGTTGGGGGCTGTATTTGACGTGTAGACCGGTAGACTCCGCATTTTGCTGATGCATTCCTGGCGGAGTCTTCTTACACTGTTTTGGGTCCGTAGCCACGTACGACGTTGACATAACTGTAATCTCGCGAGAACTCACGTTATACGGACAGCGTTGTGTGTGTCACGTCCAAGCAATACATACAAAACTTAAACTCACCACTGTAAACGGAGCAGACAGCACACACAAACTACATAAATATGGAAGTTATATTATTTTATTCCACTGTAATATATGCATGTATTATATAAACATGGGGTGGACGTTTTTATTGATATTTCCTCTTTTAACATTGCATTCAAATATGTGTTTATTGATTCGTTAGTTTAAAAGCTTTGTTAAAAACCCCATTCGTTCACGAAAAGAACCTCACTAGTCATGCGTGGCTAAAAGTAAACAGAGCAGAGACATTTATCAAAGTCCAACTCTAGATTTTACTGGACGACTGCAGACAATGTTGGTAAGTTCTTATGATGTGTGATTGTTTTAAAATGTATAACACCCTCCTAAAAATGTATGTTTTTAGTATTATTTGTATGTATTTTAGGTAATTGCGTCTCTATGCACCTGTCAGTGAGTTGTAATGTGCAGAACTACATAATGATTTGGTGTCAGTGTCAGGAAATCATGCAGGTTTAATGTGCTGATAAACAGGTACATCAAGGTGTTGAGTTGGAAACGCCTCCCTTAGGACTTGAGAGAGAGTTTCATACTCTGTTAAACTCTGATGCTCTGCAATTTCTGTCTGAACTCATCTCTACCTTCCAAGCAGATGTTGACAAGGTACCTTTTCATCTAATAGAATTTAACCCAACAATGCATATTAAGGAAACCCCACTTACTTATTTATGCTACTAACAATGTTTGCTTGTTTATTTATTTATTTTTTGGATGAGCCTTCATCAAAAGATGTCTTCATTCTTTTCAAGGTTTTGAATTTGCGAGTCCTCCGGAAAGTTCAGTTGGACCTGACTGGAGAGTTGCCAGGCTTCCTGAAGGACACAGCTCATATTCGAAGTGATCCCAGCTGGAGAGTGAGCCCGGTTCCGGACCGATTACGCTGTAGACATGTGGATGTTGGTGACCTTTCACCCTGTGATACACAACGTCTTATAAAGGGACTCAAATCTACTGCTCAAGGTTTACAGGTAGGACTTAGTAGTCATAGATACTCAACTGCACTGAATACAAATTAATTTTGATTCATTTTTAATAAAAAAAAGCTGAATTCCTGGCTATAATTGCATTATTGTTCTGTTGTAGATTGATTTTGATGATGGCAACTGCCCAACATACCGCAATCAAATAAAGGGTATTTATAATGTATATCAGGCTGTGCACAACCAGTTTCAGGGTGAGTCTTGAGTTGAACTCCTGCTACTTGTTTTGTAAGAAATGTAGTGAATTAATTATTCTTTAACAAAAGAATTTCATCAGAGATTTATGGAAAGCATGAATTAACAATCTGTCATGTTCCTCTTAGATGTACCTCCCATTTCTCAGGCTCCAGTGCTGATGCTCCGTCCTCGAGCGTGGAACATGGTGGAGCACAACATGATGGTATGGATCTGATGAGAACAGATGAGAACATTGGTGTCTATGTTTGTTTGTCCAAACCATGTGTTGGTCTGTTTAAAATGTATCTAGTTTCACATTATTATTTAATGATCAGTTTAAGATTTTAAAATAGAAAAGCTTTTTATATTTCACCTCCTTTTCCTAGACAACATTAAGCGCATAAGCAGAGAAAATGAATCTTTGCTCTAGATTGTTTAGATTGTTCTTCTATGAAAAAGCCCCATGTGTCTCAGATAAAATTTCAAAAATGTCTGAAACTTGAATCTAAATTTAACAGATTTTATTGAATGCCATTCATAATAAAATTCTTCACATTCATGTTAAAGCTCTGTACACTTAATTTATGTCAGGAAATGTCTCATTCGTGTATGTTTGTATTGATGCAGATGGGTTTTTGGAGAAACATCTGATTCAAATTATAATAAAAGACTAGTTTAAAAGTTTAAAATAGAATAAAATAAAATAGAAGTTTTTAAGAAGTTTAAAAAAAGTTAAAACAGTTAAAGTTTTAAAAGTAGATAGTAAATAGATAGATTACAACTAGATAGATAGATGCCAAGGACCTCAGAGTGGTTGCCAGGGTACCTGGCGTGGTTGCTAAGGTACCTGGGGCGGTTGCTATGGTACTTGAAGTGGTTGCTAAGGTGTAGCTATATGGTTGCTAAGGTACTTGGGGTTGTTGCTAGGGTACCGGGTTTTTATGTTGCACGGTGTGGTTGCTAAGGTGTTGCTAAGTGTTTGCTATGGTACCTGGGATAGTTGCTGAGGTAGCATTTTGTTAGCATGATTAGCAAGTTACCAATATGTTGCTAGCATGTTTCAAGCATGATTAGCAACTTACTAGCATGATTAGAATGTTAGTAGCATATTGCTAGCATGATTAACAAGTAACTAGCCTGCTGTTAGCGTGATTAGCTAGTTACTAATATGTTGTTGGCATGATAAGCTAGTTACTAGCATGTATGATTAGCGTGTTTCTAACATGATTAGCATGTTGCTAGCATGGTTTAGATAAATTAGAAATAGTATTAGATAGATTGGAAGCTTGAAGGAGTTTAAATTGGTTATAAAGAGTACATAGAAGGAAAGTCTGATTGAATTAGCTGCGGTGTGTTTAGATTAGAATTTTGACAATCTGGCAGAGTCTTGGCTCATCTGAACATTCCATGAATGGGAGTCTATGGGATTTTTTTTATTTTTAATCTTTTTTCCCCCATTTTTAGGAAAACCGAAAGTCCAATCAGTTAGAAAAGATATAGTACACCCCGTGAGATCAGTCTGGAGATCTGGGCTGAGTTTGGAGTCTGTAGAATTAAAGCTCTAGAAGGATTTAGAGTCAGAAATTTTAGTCTCAGAAGAATAATAATAAGTTTAAGTAGTAGATCAGTAAGTTGGCGTTCTCTAAAATCTGTTTAGCTGTAAATGAGTACTGCCTGTATAGTAAAATATCCCTCTTGGTAGTGTGAAGTATATGTGCATCTGTTTCTCTGTAGGTGAATGGTCGAGAGGTTCCAGGTCCACTGTTTGATTTTGGCCTGCTGATGTTTCATAATGCAAAACTACTTCTTCAAAACCAGAGTGGCCCTTTTTTCTACTTGTCCAAGGTCAGTGTCAGATCACTCTGTTTAACGGGACAGAACTTCTATGCAGAATCAAACATATCCTAAAAAATCTTCATGATATATGTTATGCAGGTTGAGAGCTACATGGAGGCCAGACTCTGGAGTCAGATTTTCTTCTGGACTGAGAAGAAGGTGCGAGTGATCCCGCTACTTATGATCTGGCTGCATTTTTAACAGAATTTTATTTCTAATGCATTTTGAGTTGTTTTATAGCTTGGGCTGCCAGCAGGCTGCATAAAGGCCACCGTGTTGATCGAGTGTGTCCTGGCATCGTTCGAAATGGAAGAGATTTTGTACGAGCTCAAGGAGCACTCTGCTGGTTTAAACTGTGGCATCTGGGATTACTCAGCTTCCTTTGTCAACAAATTCGGTCAGCGCATACATTTTCTGCAAGTTCAACTAGTAGATTCAATCACATTCCTCAGTAGTGACAATGGTTTGCTTTATAGGTCATCGGACAGATTTCCTACTCCCTGATCGCAGTAAATATGTGGACATGGAAAAGCGTTTCCTGCACAGCTACATGGATCTTCTAGTGCAGACATGCCACCGCAGGGGTGCCCTAGCAACAGGTGGCATGGCAGCATTGCTGTTGCCTGGAGACAAAGAGAGTGACCAGTACAAGACTGTACTCAGAACTGTCACCAGGCAAGATGCAACCAGATCAAGTAGAAGCTCTGTGGTGATTTACATCCAACCCATAATTGGATTCAAAATATAGTGGGACCAAATCCCAAGTAACACAAGTAGTGCACAACACAACAAAATCTCCACAATACAAAACAGTAATAATTTCTATATAAATTATCATTGTGTTATTTTAGGCTTAAACTACTGGAGATCAAAGCAGGAGTTGATGGGTTTATGGTCTACGACATGGACCTGATTGAGCCCATGCAAAAAGTAAGTGTCACAGATAAGATGTTCATTTCTGTCCGGTCATTGATAGGCAGCATTCTCATTTATGCACATAAACAGATAACTTTCTCTCTCTCTAACAGCTGTTTCAGCTTCATTCTCATGGTCAGAACCAACTCCTGCAGCTTCGTGAAGACATCACTGTGACTCCTGAAGACTTGCTCATTATGCCTGCGGTCAGTTGAATCACTGAAAAACATTTTAAATGCTGTTGCCTTTGTATTGTGCGTTTTATATCTCTATAGGGAGGCGTAACACTGTACGGACTGAGGTATAACATTGCTGTAGGTGTCCTCTTCATTGAAGCCTGGCTTTCAGGTGCAAATCTTTATTTCACCTATGACACTTTAAACAACACTTTTATGCAATGTGAGGAATGGAGGTTTTATTGATATTGACTTACTAGGCAGAGGTCATTTCTTCTATCTGGGGAAGGTTGAGGATTCAGCAACAGCAGAGATATCCAGATCTCAGGTTGGTCTCCTCAAAGCTCACATGCTACAATATAATATTATCTCATATCTTAAGAGGCTGCATTTCTCAGGTTTGGCAGTGGATTCGGCACCAGGTGAAACTGGAGGATGATGGGACTGTAGTAACCCGAGCTCTTGTCAGCAGTTTGGGTGAAGGTCTGATGGATGATCTAAAAGCAGCCATAAATTGCCAAACAAGCAGGTAGAGAATGCTGTACTGATGCTTCATGTTGAGAGTAGAGAAAACATTTCTTGGAATGTGCAATTTTTTGTAATTTACTTAATTATAACCTAGGTTCATAATTCACCTAGGTTACAACACACACCTATATACAAAACTAATAAATAAAGCAAATATATGACTAATAAATACAGATTTAATGGATTCTTATTTCCCTCCTTTTATAATATAGATAAAATGTTTATGTTGTAAATCTGTCACAGAGCTACGGTGCCTCAGTGATTACACAATAGATCACAGACAAATACTGACCTTTTCTCTATTTCCACTCTTTTTAGGGACAAACAGAGGTTGATGACTGCTGTGTCCATGTTTCTAGAGATAGTGCAGAAGAATGATTTTCCAGAGTTCCTTACCACATACCTTAACCTGGACCACACTTTCCTCAGCTCTCAGAGCCAACATAAGGATCGACAGATAGACACAGCGATCAAAGCAAGGCTCTAACTCTAAATTACTTCATCACTAACAAAATATGAGTGCTTGTGTTAACATGGGAATACTTGAACATGGTTTAGGTTTTAAAAAAATTATAAGAAATTTACCTATAGCAGTGGTTCTCAATCAGGACTGACTGAGCGATTTATAAGCTAAATAACTTTAAAATCAATCAAGACAAGAAAAAAAAATGGTTATGATGAAGTGTAAAAAAAAAAGGTAAAGTAAAAATAATACAATTGTAAAATTACAATAATGACTAATAACTAGCTACGACAGTTCTAAAATATTTACAGGGTAGTAATTGTCTATACAAAATTCTTTATTTTTTTTTAGGTAATCACAAAACTACTGGAGAAGTCTCAATATTGGACATAGATTGTGATAGCAAGGACCACTACTATTGCACAGGAATTTGAAGAGATTTTAAAGTAGTCGTATTGGCAAATAACCAATAAAAGTACTGCCCAAAGGAGTAAAATCAAAAATGTTTATATAGACACAATTCTAGCTCTTTTGACTAGCAAATGTATGGTTTAAGTTTAGCAAAAGCCCTGCAAAATCTTCTGTACTCTCTAAAAGATGAAACTGTTACATCATACAGTGCAACTAAAACCTAATGTGGAAATTAAAACAAAAAGAGAAATACATTAGAGTCATGTTATTTTGTTTTATTTGTAACTGTGTGAGTGTCAAATGACAGGACATGTTCTCAGAATTCAGACAGTGGTATGTATGATGGAGTCTTGTATTATGGGAAACAAAATCATAAACAGAAAGCAGAAAGTTTGAAACCAACATGAGAACCCAAAAATAAGTGGGAGAAAATAAAAGATGCCAAACAAACCCAACAGAAACCGTCACAGTAAAAGTCCTACAGGTCCAACAGATGCCACTGCCGCCTCTAAGACGTTCACTGGAAAACCGAAAGGCAGCAGAGGATGAAAGAGGAAAAAATAAAAATAAAATACAGAGATGTATATCTGCCTCTCCTTGGCAGTCCAGATGACCTTTCAATGGACTCTGTTATCAGCTTATTAGCTGAACATCAGCATCTCCTCCCAGCAGACGTGGTGGGTTTTCACTGCCGGCTCCCCCTGGTGGCTGATCCTGGAACAGTTTATGCCCAGCCACATTATTTCACTGCCACACATTCCCCACACCCCCAAACCCCCCTTCCCCAGGTACCCTTGCAACAGGTGCCGTCATCTGCATCTAAAGGTCCGCCCCACAGGTTTGGCACACGACCACGCAAGTCAAACAGGGACCAAAAGTATTGCTCCTCCTGATATTATTCGGTTTTCTTTAATATTATCTTATATAAATTACTCTTAAAAACATGTGAAGCAAGATGCATGTGTCTGAAAAACAGGAATTAGGCCCAATGAGTTCACTGTGACCATCTTGATCAATCTTTCTCTTTAATACCGTTTATTCTGTTCTAGCATAAGAGACGCCATTGGCCATTTAAAAAAGAAAAGGAAAAAAAAAAAAACAAGATGGACAGGAGGAAAAAAAAACAATTGTAAAATGGGTTTTTCCCCTATTGCTCGCTCGCTTCCGTTGAGTGGAAAAGGCGGAAGTTAACCATGGTCTCGTTAGTGCAGTAGAGTCTCAACCTCAGTGGGGCGTCTGGTCTCAAAATGCTGACGGCCATAAAACGGCCACCCTGCTCCCTCCCTTTATTACGCTCACATCTCATTGGGCATGTCCTCGTGGTCGCAGGGGGACAGGTCTCCATTAGTGGTCACTGCAGAGTTGTCCTGGTAACCGGGGGGCATGAAGGCTAAAGCGTAGGGATAGATACCATGGCAAGACGCACGGTAAGATTCAAGAATTTTCTCCTGCTGCGAGCCCAGACTGCCGTCCTTCAACGCCTGGAGCACCTCGGTACATATCTGATATTTACACATACAAATATGAGAGATGTAGCATCATGCATTTCATGATAAATATCACAAATATATATACATGGTTCTGTTTATGGTTACTGTACCTGACTGGTTCTGCCTGTTAGGGACTCGTTCAAGGAGGTAGCCAGCTCGGCAGCCATCCCCTCAGAGGAAGGGTCCAGAAAGAACATCATCTTAGCAGCTGCACAAAACAAAAAGGCAGATGCTAAATGAACAGCTACAATTATTTAGTGGCTCACTCATACTAAAGGGTGTCACAGCAACAAAGCAATCAGAAGTCTTCTGGTCACTTGAGTAAACGTGAACATTGGCTGGTTTAAATTTATAATCAGAAATATGATTGAAAAATCAAAAGAGACTTTAGACAGAGATCTGCATTCTGAAATGTTCTGATACAGGAACACAGTAGAAACACCAAAGAGCAACCAACAGCAGAACGAGACTGACCTCTAGTGATTTCACCGTTTCACGTATAAACAAACCTTTAAGAGTGGCATTCTTTAATGTCTTGATTAAATGACTGGGTAGCATGGTTTTCGAAAGTTCTTTAACATTATAAAGGGAGTACCTGCAACTCTGTGTGGTATTGAGTTTGCATGCTTGCTCAGGAAGTTCTTGTTGAAAGTCTTGGGGTCACTCTCGCCAAACAGTTTTGTGATCTCCTGCTTTAGAACCGTCTGCACTGCCTCCGGCATGTCCTTACTGTCCAACACTGAAAACAGACAAAGACCTTATTGTTTCTGTATGTTTTTTGTCCCATGCGATGAAATAATATGGGCCTTCATGTACCTCCTTTGAAGAATCGCACCAAACACTGGTGGAGCCAAGGGTGATCGGGGTCCAATGAGTGAGCTCTCTTCACTGACTGCAGCATCAAAAGATACTTCTCTACAAACACAAACACATTATGAGTTTCAAATCCTGAAACATTATGAATCACTACGTCCAAGCTCATCACCTTTCCTGAGGTAGATCTCAAAGGCCAGCAGATGTGTGTCTATTTTATTCTTTACTAAGCTCTTGAGAGGAGTCAGGAACTTAACCGCTTCTTCTAGAGGATTCTCAACCTACAGACAGAAACGGCACATTCTGATAAACATAATCAAAATATTGTATCTCCTGTAAAGTACAATTGGCTTTGCCAACATACACACCTTTGCCAGTTTTTCTGGTATGAGCTCCTCCTTCGGCCCTCCAATCTCCTCCTCATCCTCTTCCTTTTTCTTCTTTTGGTTCTTTAGCTGTTTTTCTTTTTCAGCATTCTTCTTTTCCTCCTCTAACTGGGCTTTCTTTTGAGCACGTCTCTGTTTGTTGCGCAATTTCTTCAGCTCCTTGTCCGTTAGGTTGGCTAAAGAATATCAAATTATGAAGAAATTTTTTTTCTCCCAAAAACAAGGATGGTTCTCCAGAGTTTAAATATGTTTTGTGCGAATGACTGTACCATTATCTGCCTGCGACTCCTTGTTGTCATCGGAGAGCGGGTTATCATGAAGGCTGAGGTAGATCTCGATGGCTGTACGTGCTGCCTTGAAGTAAAAAGGGTGCATACGCAATACGTCCTCTAGATTGAGCAAATCGACATAAGAGCGCAGCGTCATCTTCCGCATGCAGTATGTGTGGAAGTCAAACTGGTCGTCTGTTATCTCCACAAAATGCTGCAAACAAAAGTTTTTAGGATATTTTAGCTCCTTGGGTATTTAATTATTTATACCCTATATACATGGCAGTAACAATTCAGCAGCGTCAATCAATCAATTCAACCAATATCAACCGACAGATTTAGCATAGAGCTATTCACCATGCCAGTTTGCTAACTACAGCTGAAATTAACTTCTTATAGTATCGACTTCCACCAGATTTACCCTCTCAATTTCATGGCACTTCTTCAGCGCCTCTCCATATTTGTTCAAGGACTTGTAGGCCAGAGCACACTCCGTCTGGAACCACATGCACTGCATCTCATTCAGATTCTCTACAGCAGAGGTTCCTTCCTGCAGGTGACAGAGATAGGATACATTCAGACCCACATGTTTTTGTTAATGAAACACTCTTGGAAATTAATGTGAGAGACTAAAATGTCCTAATGGAAATTGTAAGGCATGAAGTCCAAACTTCAACTCAAACTGAAAAAGCAATTTTTTTTACTGCTATAAATGCTCCTAAAATATAACGTTAATCAACATATTACTATTTCGGTCTATCTGGAGCTGAATTTGCAAGCCAAGAAAATGGCAAGTAATGCCTCTTAATGAACCCTTTGGTCTATTAAAAGGACTTTATACAGTTACTAAAATAACACACTACCATTCAAAAGTTTGAAACTACCATTTCTACGCCAATATGGCTATGAACTATAATGAATACATAAGCGTAATAATCAAGGAACTTTGCTGCCGTACCATGGGTGAAGCAGGCACAATGATAATAAGCGGCGCCTAAAAATAGTCCCCCAGAACTATTTAAATAGGAAAAATATTATATAACTCATTTGTCATTTTTGAGCGAGATGCTAATGGATTAATCAGATTCAATGATTTATGCTAAGCTGCAGCTAAAAGTGCTACAGTCAGACCTACCAAAATAATAATACTCAACTGTTCATATTCTCAAAAAGAACTACACAAGTCTTTACTCTCACTTTTGATTATATTAATGCACTTTTAAATAATAAAATTATTACATTCCTAAAAATCAAAATCTGACCATTTGAACGGTATTATGTATGTAACACCTGCTGTTATTTTAAGTGCGTTCTCACAAGCATGTGACCTTCACCACACTAACCCGTGTAAACTTGGAACACATCTCTTCAGCCTCTTTGATAAGTCCAGCCTTAAGCAAATACTTGGCACACTTGGAGTTGATGAAGCGGTCAGCAGTGTCCAGAGCCTGGGCCTCGTCCATCCAGCGAGCAGCTTCACGGATGTTGCCCGCATGCTTTCAGGAGAACAAGACATGGAAAAATATAGTCACTCTCTCAAGTTCTATTTCTTTCTCGTGTTCAGTTTCTGTCTTGAGGACATTTTAAAACAACGTAAAAGTCAGACTGTTTCTACCTTGTATATCTTCGCCTTGATGAGGAAGAGCTCTATGAGGGTGGGGGTGCTTTCAATGGCTGTGTTGATGTATTCGAGGGCAAGCGTCTGTTTGCCAATATGGTTGAAATGCTGGGCCAGGAAATACTGAACCCACAGTAAAGTAGTGGGCGGCTCTATTTTCCCATCATCTACAAATTCAGCAGAACATGTCCACAGTGAGAACTTTGGTACCACTGTCATTCATCACTAAAATCTGTTTACATGTACTCACCATTTTGGTTGAACATTTTACAAGTTCTCAAACTTTTTTCAAAGCCCACGACTAATTCCTCAATTATTGCTACCTGCAGAAGAACAGGAACATGTTATAAAAAACGGTGTCTGTTCTTATATGTTAAAGTCCAGAAGAAACTTCGACACATTTCCTCTCACCTTGTCTTTGTGATGGTAGAGTGATTTCAGTGTGGTAAAGACAGGTGGACATCCTTTGCTGAAGTTCATCCTCAGGTAGCGATCCAAACACTCTCTAAACTTCTCACCTGCAAGAGCCAAATGCATTCATATACCCGGACACATTATGAGAGCATGATAGCCCTATTGATTTGACAAGACTGGCGCTGACCTGTGAGGAAGCTGAGAGGAAGTCTTCTTGGCACCAGGCCTTTAGGATACTTAATCCAGGCATCTTCATAGATTTTCTGCTTCTCCTCAACACTCTCTGAAAGCAGACGTAGCATTAAGGGACTAATAGAAATTACAATCAGCCAAGATTAGTTGTGTTCTGTAGAAAGTGTATTCACTTGGTTTGAGTGCTTTCTCTAGCCCTTGATAATAGCTCCAATTCTCCGGGTTTCTCTCCAGCAGTCGGTGGTAGACCTCTGTAGCTTCACCAGCTCGATCTAACTTGAGAAGCAGCTCACCTAAACAAATACCAACATATGTTGAAACTGTGAAACTAAACGATAATTTCATGACACACATAGGGATACCAAAACCCCTTTATACAGAGATATACAATTAATATTAAATTACTTCTAAATGTTACAAAATCAAGCATTTATTTAATTAATTAATGCTATAAGTGAATTTCAGTGCAAAAACTGGAAAAATGAGAATGCACATGTGATCCTAGACCACAAAACCAGTCTTAAGTCGCTGGGGTATATTTGTAGCAATAGCCAAAAGTACATTGTATATATAATTTTTTTTTTTTTTTGCCAAAAATCCTAAGGATAGTTAGTAAAGATCATGTTCCATGAAGTTATTTAATCAATTTCTTACTGAAAATATATTAAAACTTCATTTTTGATTAGTAATATGCATTGATAAGAACTTATTTGGACAACTTTAAAGGGGATTTTCTCAGCATTTAGATTTTTCTCTACCCTCAGATTCCAGATTTTCATAGAGTTTTATTTCGGTCAAATATTACCCTCTCCATCCAAATCATACATCAATGGGAAGCTTACTTATTCAGCTTTTAGATCATGTATACATCTTAATTTCTGAAAATTAACACTTGTGACTGGTTTTGTTGTGCAGGGTCACATATAATAATCAAATCAGCCAAAAAAAAAAGAAGAAAAAAAAGAAAACCTCTAATATCAAGTGAGAACCACTATATATGCCAACAAAACACACACCTCGTGTCTCCTCCACAGCCAGTTTGTCACATATCTGTTTTTCATAGTTGGTCAGGTGATCGAGGGCTTCTTTGCTAAGCCCGGCCTCCCTCAACAGCTGATTCTGATAAAGCAACAGCTCACTGTACTCGTAATCCACTTTATCTGGAGACGTCTAAAAAACAAACAAACAACGAACCTCAGTGGCACCCAAAATCAAACACTTTGTGGTATCCTTTACTAAGCTGTCTGCAACAACAAACTTAATGTAGATGACAACTGACAGGAAGCAGTGAAAGAAAATACCTGTTGCGTTTTGCGGAACTCCTCCACGATCTTAGCTGCCATTTCATAATCTTCCAGAAGGTGGTATGCGATGGCATAACCAATCCAGGAGGCTCTTTGAGCCGGTCGCAACTGCAGTAACTGGTACCTCGTCTCCTGTGAGAAACAAAATGTTACAAATTATATAATGACACAACAATTTGATTGAAAGAATGAGTTTGGGAAAGAACAACTTGTTCCTTGGAACATTGTTGTTTCCTGAAACAAGGAAGCAGTTACATTTAAAATAACTTACCCTGTAACCTTCGAGGTCTCTCATTTGGATCTGCAGCAGTGAGAGATCTCGGAGGATTTGCAGATTGTCTTTGTCCCATTTAAGAGCATTCCTGTAGCACTTAATGGCCTCGTCATACTTCTTATCCGAACGCTGAAGCAAACCATAAACGTGCCAACCTGAAGAAGAGTTAAGGACAGGAAACAGCTCTGCACCCAGGGCTGTACAGTTTAGTGGGAAATTTTGTTTGAGCTTGTTTGTAAAGCTGCAGTTGAGTACAAGTATTTATATGTGCACAGAAATTACTTCTTTTGACAATGCTTTTTTATGGATCAACTGACAGTGGGAAAAGTGTAAAGGATACAGACATGACTCTTCAGATCGTTTCGTAAGCCACGTCGCACTAAGTCATACGCCTCCTCCTTACGACCCAAGCAGTTCAGAGTCAGACCTTTCATTGCCAGGGTCTCTGCAAGATGGGAAAAAAGACATCAACAAATTTAATTAGTCAAAATGATTGGCAACTGAAGTAATGAAAGTCTGAGAACGGTCTTACCGCCATGCTCGGTGAACTTCGGGTTGGACAGGATCTGTTTGCAAAACTTCAGCCCATTTCTGTACTGCTTGTGTTCGTAGCATCTCTGCACAACAGAAAACGTACAAAGCACACTAATAATTACACCTTCACTGCACATTAACAAAATGAAAGTAGGGTTAAGGTGTGTGGTTATCGATGTGTATCTTCCTAATTCTTCAAACCACCTTTAAAACCACACAGGAAATAAATGTAAGCTACGTAATTCCAATTACAAAATCTGGACACTCAGTGTATTATACATGTGTGAGTCACTCTGAGACTCTTTACAAGACGAACAAATGCTAAGGAGTTCACAAACTCCTGCAAGGGCATGAGCTGGATAATTAAGGTACAGTATCAATGCCAGAAAAGAATTCAGTGAAGAAAGCCGCACCTCCTGTCACAGTGCTCCCTTAAAGATCTGCCGCTTAAAGGAACACTGCACTATTTCTAAAAATAGACTTTTTCTCCAGCTCCTCTAGAGTTGAGTTGCACAGTTTTTGAATCCATTTAGCCGATCTCCGGATCTGGAGCATAGATAACATATATCTTTGAATCTGATTAGACCGTTAGCATCTCGCTCAAAAATAACTAGGGCTGCAACAACTAATCGATAATGTAAATAATCAACACTAATTCATGTCTGCAAATTACAGCACTGAATAACACATTTAGTATTTTTTACAGTTATTTCCATTGCTATAATAATTATTAGGGATATTTCCTTTTATATGGAAACACCACCAAGTCTCTCCCGTGCAGAAATGTAACCAATTAATTATTTATTTTTTAATTTGGTTAGATTTTAAAAAGAACATTTGATAGAACTAAATAAACAACAATGACGTTTTTTTTTTTTTACAATACTTTAAAGCTTTAAAATAACAATAAATAAACTATATATCAATCGCTTTACTGTCGACCAGAAAGATGCAGTGTTAACATTTTATTATAAGGTTTAATTTGTAGATGCAAAGCAAGCGAGTTGTAAAAACTCTGAAAATCTTTTAGAGCTTATGCATATTAATGAATAAATCAGTATATATACAATTATTTAATTTACAAGTGTCATTTTTGCTTTTTATAGCTTAAGCTATAGCTTCTGATTTTTAAATCAATACATAAAAGTATTTTTAATTTAATTCAGGGGGAAAGGGTGTAGTATATTCCAGCCTTTACTAATGTAACTCTTATCAAAGTACTTCACAACACTGCTAAAACGCCCATGGCAGGCTCAGAAAAAAAGGCTATGATGGTGAGATGTTGATTACAAACAGATTCCAATCTACTTTGGTCACCACAACAGTTTAGACATCCCAGGAGAGCTGTCTGCCAAATATCAACATAACAGTAACGTGAAGGAATGCCTTCTGACATAATCATGTTTAAGGGACAGATATCTTTAGGCATTGCTGTTGGCACTGTTATCATGACTGAAAAGCAATGCACGAGACTGAGAATTTAAATCACAATCGTCTAGCACTTCAAGCTCCCTCCCTGTGACAGAACAGAAACAGATGTTAGAAGGCACAAATAAACCAACGTCAGACGACTTCAAATTTCTAACTCTGTATTCCGGAGCACCATTTGGGCCATGTCATGACTGGTCATTAATACATGTCTCTAATTAAAAGCGGTGACTAGGCAAGTTGCTGTTGAGTCACTATGACCTAAAAACAGAATTTCATCATTTGGATGTTTTAAATGATTTGTAATGGTTCACTATCAGAGTATGTATTTTACCAACTTCCTAGACAGTTGAACTGCCAAAAAACATGATCACAAATATGTCTAGGCAGACAGCTAACTAGGTTTTGAGCCACAGCCAACCTGTCAAACTAGTCAGTTTCACACAGTACATTTCTCTTTTGGTATCCTTACATGTAAACTAGATCAATTAAACCTGTATTTTGTGGCATAACCTTATTAAAGTCTTGCCGCTTTCAGTAAAACCAGCTTTGCTACAAACTAGTGTCAGTATATAACACATTACATGCTAGTGTGCTACTAGATAGCACAAATATCTATATTAATTGACCCATATATTAATAACACCCCAGATTTCCAGAATAATAATGACCCTCTCTTGACATAACTAGCAAATCCTGATTGAGCTTCTATTTTGGCTTTCACTAAAAATAAATAAATGACCATTTACTTATAGTTAATGTTAATCCATGATTTGTCCAGTGAGCATCTACCAGCAGATTTGAGGCATAGCGTTCAGGTACTAATTCAAGTGTCAATAAAATAATGTATGAAATATATAACACCTGCAAACGACACAGTAACGTAGATTAAATTTTGCAACGCTGCCTTTGCGGTTGGTGTTGCCTTTAGTGGATTAACTTTCATTATGTTCACTTGTCCGGCGACTAATCGATTCAATCCCGTGTTTTGACATGACTTGGTGCACGAAGCCTTTAGACAACACGTTGTAACGCGTGCAACTTTATAAAGCGACTTTACCGCATCGTTAAATGTCTGTTCCGTCCACACAGCTATCAAATCACTGATCTTTGCTTAACTTGCTAAGGCAGTTAGCAGCTCTGCGTCGGGCAAGTTCATCTGCTCTCATAGTGCGTGAACGTGCATGAGCTAATAGTCATGTTACGAGTGTTATAGCAATGCCAGTGCTCTATGTTAGCTTGCAAAAGACTCTTAGGAGGTTTCTCTTGAGGTCAGCGGAGAAAGATCTTGGCTAAAATCGGAAGGGGGCTGACACACGCTTGCTTTCTATTATTAACAATCCAGCGTTCGTTAGCTGATATTTCCCCAACTTACCAATATTCTCTTAAAGAGAGCGTTCTCCTTCGGCGGCAGAGTTACCGAAGGCATGCTTCTTCTTCTTCGTGAGTACTGATCACCGTGACTTTGCTCTGATCATGAATCGGAAACCTCGATCCTCTGGCCGGGTTGTCTGCTGTATCACAAAAGCCCCCCGAACTTCGCTGTCTGGGGCTTCTCGCCTTCACGTGGTGACAGCAGGCCCCCCTTCAGAACCAAAATGGCGACGCTGCTTCTCTCCGGGTCAAGCGGTGAACTGCGCATGCGCGGAGTGTGCAGCATTTCCGAGGCGTGGATGAAACGGTGAAAATTATTCACATTTTTAATATGCTATCAGTTAAATATATAATTATACCACGACATACATAACGTTAAAGGAAACTTTAGTGCTGCAAAGGCACGACCGATTGAATGATGCATGTAATGCCGTATGTATTGCAGTCACTAGATGGCAATATTATCTGTATGCTGTTGGACGCTTGTGGAAGCCTTGCTTCTGAAAGACAGCATTGTTTTTAAGACATGAATTTGACAAAAAAAAAGTAAAACAGCTACTCTTAAAAGTTTATTGTGAAAAGTGTGTATATACTGGATTAAACATTTGAGCATTATAAGATAACCTAATAATAAATTAAAAGAGGTTATGTGGTTTTGTAATTGCATGTAACTTTAGAGTAATGTCGTTTAAATATTGGTTATGTCTGTATTTTGAAAAAAGAGAGTAAAAAGTAACTCTGTATACAAGGATTTTTTACATAAAGGATTTTATTAGATGGATTTATAAATTCAAAATTTATCATTTTAATATATTTATGTATCATTCCAATAAAAAAAAGCGTGACACTTTTATTTTTCTCATACATCTTATTATTGATGTGGAGTTTAATTTAATTTATTTTTAAAGGAGACTTGTGTATTGTGAACATTTTCAGTAAAAAAAAAAAAAACACTTTTAACCTTTTTTTTATGAATGAATGGTTGTTATGTAAATTCGAGCATGTTATCAAAAATGTAGAAATGAATAGATGTGCGGGAAATAAAAAGGTCGCGATCGATTACTCCACTTTCCATTAGGTCAGCCATTACAGGAGCCAGGAGAAGTAATCGAGCACGGATCGCGTGTTTAGGAGAGAAACGCTGTCAAAATGCCTCTTGGTCGGTTATTTTTGAGGACTTCAGCTGTCAATAAGAGTGAGTACGACAATGCAAATTGTACTTGGCTTACATTGTAGTCTAAGTACAATTTCTAGGTACATTTCTATTATTCGCCTTATGTAATTACCAAAACTGTGTGGCCTGACCTTGCCTAGCATAGCAAGATTAGCAACACCGCAGCAAACATATTAGTTTTAATTTTATAAGGATTCAATTGCACATTTTAAAATGCATTTATAACGTCTAAATGTTATGTTTTAATTGCCATTTTCAGTTGTTTGTGAATTACAACAAATGACAATGCAATACGTTGATATCTTATTGTTACATTAATGCGTGCTATATCTAACAAAATAAAAGTATTGTGTATAATAACAATTTAAGTATTTGGAAAACGGCCACTAGTGGGTTGTATATTAGTGCAACTAGTTAATAAATCAATTAATTTACAAATTTGATAACAAAACGGTTTAATAAACCAGACATTGTGTTAAATATAAAAGGTTTAGAGAATTGCTGTTCTCTCTCCCTTTAGTGGTTAGCAGAAATTCCTATGTAGCTTCCAAACCTGATCCCTTCAAGCCAAACATGCTGAGAGTAGGACTCGCATTTGGGACCACAGCTTTCTTGTGGGCATTGGTAAGTCTTTTTGAAAGATCTCTTAAAAAAAATATGCACAAACATACTTTTTGATTTTTCTAAACATTCTGTCTGTTCCCTACTAGCTGTTTAAACAGCACAGCACAGATGTGCATGAGTACAAAACAAGGAATGGGTTAGAGTAATTCATGAGGCCATGTAAGTAAATCATCTCTTAAATCATTGTTAGTGCAATTTGTGTAATAATGTAATAGTGTCTTTTTTCTCTTTATAGGCCAGCAGTTGCTCTGTGGATCTTATGTTTTTTTCTGTTTCTGTGCTCATCTGCTTGTACAATAATGTTTATTAAAGATGTGTATATACCCTGCCTCTAGTCACTCTCTCTTGGCTCCAGCAAGCATGAGTTGAAGAGATATAAATATTATGTTAAATATGTTTTAAATCTGTTCCTTCAAATTTAATATGTAACACAATTACAGAATCATTGTTGATCTTTGTCTATCGTTAAAAAAATACATATGGTTAATTCTTACTATGAGATCTTTTAAAAGCAACATGCAAAGGCAACAAAACAGTGGCACTCCAAGTGTCAGGTTAATGTGTTTAGGAAAAACCAGTTGAAGATTTGAGTAAAAAGAACACACATGGACACAAAACGATAAGTATGTTGGTGTAAGGGTAAATATCCTTGCCAAGATCTCATAATAGTATGCAAAATTAATTGCCCACGGAGCTCCAAAGAATGTCTTGTTTTATTAATCACTGCAGCACAGCATACTGTATAATAATAATAACGCATTATATTAAACAGAATAGTATAGTAAATATTCAACTGAAAATAACAGTAGTTAAACATGTTGCACAAAACCCATTCTGCTCATTTCTGGTAACCTTAAAAAACAACTATTACAATATGTTCTAGGTCCTTATGAAATTGTCACACCGCTGTGGATGTTACTGGAACATAAGAATGGAAATAGAAATCATACAGGGCCCAAATGTTGGTCACACATCCAAGGTGGTGGGACCCTCACGACACAATACCTCATAAATCATATAAATAATAGTCAGTATATCCACTATTACCCCCGTCCCACCTTGAACCGACTTTAAGGAAATCCCCTGTTATTGCTGGTGCCATTGTGATAAATCTTTGTAAACTGGGATCATCGTGTGCAACTTTAGCATGAATAAAACGGCTTAGTTAAAAAGACTTAGGATTTGAGTAAATATAGATTTTTCGATATAGATACACGTTTGAGTGTAAGCAAGCATGAATTAAAGTGATTGGTGGCGTGCCACGGAGTCCTGGCAGTGGGAGGATTTAGCAAAGCACGTTCTCCTCCCCTCACGTTCACTCCTCCCCTCCGACTGTCTCCGCACCTTCACATTCATTCATTGCACCTCCATTGGACTCGTCTCGCACGCTGCTTTCCTCCTGTAGCGTTTGGACGATGTTTGTGTGCAGAGCAGCCTGGCAGAGGTGTGGGCCCGTGGCGCGCCAGTCCCTGTGCCGCGCTGCGCTCAGTAGAGATGGTGAGCTCCAGCGTCTCTAATATAGTTTCATCTTTCCTGTAAATCATGTCATTGGCGGTGCGTTTCGGCGTGATATTTCACGCGCTTCGCGTACGATAGAAATGTTCTTGAGCGAGCTGTATTATAGAGAAACTATTTTTTCAGGGCAGATGGTATGTGGTTTAGGGGTAAGGGGACATGAAGGTCAGTCTTAACATCGGACCCTATTGGTGCTCCACATTTTTAAATGGCTTTCGAAAGAACTGTCACGTTTTTTTAGTGCCAGAGAAAAGTTACACACCTACTATATTAACACATGTTCGCATTCACTTCTGAAGGGAACACAATGTACACATCTCTAACCGCAGCCTGTCAGCAAGCGCACAAAAAATGTAGCCATCTTGGACGCTGCATCTCCGCACTAATAATAATCATTTCGCATGAATGACCATTCGTGCATTTTAAACATTGCGAAAAGTTATTTTAGTTGTGGACTCTTGAACGTTGGTTAATGTTTGTTTTGTCAAATTCACTTCGTCGTCACTAAATGGATTATGAAACACGAAATTGCGTAATAGGGAATAAGTTGAAATTAGACGTTTGGCATCGTGGTCTTGAGTATACATACTGCTTGATTTGTGACCTTCAGTGTTCTGAGGGTGTCATGGTATGTTTGCACGTATGGCTCACGTGGCTATATACGTGGTCGAGCTACAGACGCGGGCGCGCGGACCTATGGCTGCTGTGTGGCAAGCCGTTTTACATTTAACTCACTTTATTTTCGTGCTACTTGTACTTATTTCAGTACAAGTAAGTTTTCCGCTGTTGCCAGTATGTTACTTCTTTTGGCATCTGTCATTCCGATATCAACTATTTATTCTGACTAGTATATATTCTAATTGTATGCAGTATTTATTTGTTAGATACAAGTAGTTATACTTTGTGTGTGTTCGCTAAACTCGTGCTTTTCCAAATTTCGTCCAGTGTTTTGTTCACTTATGGCTTTGTGCATGTAGTTTTCCAATTTATCTTCTGAACCTTTTGTTTTCATTATATTTAATTTAGCTGGCATTTCATTCTCAAAACCTCCCACAATTCCTTTATGCACCCTAAGGGGGTTAGTGGACCCCTGTTGGGAAACCCTGATTGTTTAAATAAACATGCAGACATTCTTGAAGTGGGATATTTGTCAGGGTTGTGCTTGTTTGTGTTGGTTAAATGCATGTAAAAAATCTCAGTTCGGATGTTTGTAATGCACTAAATATTGCAAATGTTGAAATAAGCATAGGTATAATCACACTGTGCACTAAATGTCTCCCCAAATAGCCATGAGCGGATGGACGTAGGCCTACACTTGTCAGATACCACATGCTTAAAGCCTTTCATTGTAATTCTTGTTCACTCGGCCATTCCAATATCAAGCTGTGATGAATCTCTTTGGGGAGGGACATTTCCTGTTTAGTTGGGTTAAAAGTAGGGCACGATATATTATGCGCATCTGATCAGTAAAGCCGGTTCTTTGATTAGCGCTAAATCTACGTCACCTGTATTTAGAAGGAACGCTAGCTTATACACAGAGCCGTAGATCGCTGAGAAGCTGCACGTTGAATCACCTGCTTTTACTTTTAGCAAAGAGGGAAACGTGTAAAAATATAAAAATGGGTATTTGTTTTATTTATCTGTACTTTGTAATTTTATTTTAAAGTTAATTTAATGTAATTTAATTCAGTAATGTAAAGCTGTTACTGTTATTTAATTTTTTATAATTTAGTTTTAATTTGTTGCTACTGTAGATTGCACTGTATACTGTATTTCAGTTGTATAGAGATTTCAGCATTATTAGTAATCTGTGTGTGCATTTTCCTTGATAACAAGCAAGTTGAGTCAAACCACTTACATATCGTATCGCAAATCGCAATTTTGACCTTAATAATCAAAATGTGACCTTTTTCCCAAATCGTGCAGTTATTAACTTCAGCATAGTGTGTTATATTTAATCGTTACAACCCTTTATTTCATAACTTGCCCCTGAAGTAACCATACACTTCTAAGGAACACACTCAAGATTTGTTTAAAGAGTGTGGAATATGTTTTTCGTTTTGCTTGAATGGTATGATAAAAATCATTTCCACATTGTTTCTTCTTTGTTTTCAGGCACAAAACAATGCAAAGGCACTAGAGAAATCAATGGAGCAGCTCCAGTCTGAACACAATAAGCTGAAGCTACAGCATGAGCAGCACAAAAACAAGGTCTGATTGACTCAACACAGAATCCATTGATACTAAAGCCTTCACTCGCGTTTGCAAGTGAATATTACTGTCTGCCAGTGTGCTAAATTTTGCAGGCGCACACGTGAGTGGCATCTATATAATTATAACAAATATATAACAAAACAAAATGTCACCATTACATTTGTCTGTTTTCTATAGCTTGTAATTTATTTTATATTCAAGTGGTTTTTAAGACCAAGTATGAAAAGAAAAATAATTTTGACAATGTATCTTGAAATACTATTACTGTACTGTGTCTAGCTGGGTTTATTCATTCGAATTCATTCATTTTAACTTTCTAAATGCTATACCTTTTTTAAATTATTAACACATTGTTCTAACTCTTCATGCCATACTGTGATTGGTCAGGTTGCAATGACAGAGGAGGAACGAGAGCGTCTATTGGCTGACTTGCAGGAGAAGGCTGCTTCCTTAGAGAGGAGACTAGAAGCGAACTTCTCTCAGGATGAGCATCTACAGGAAATGCTCAAAGAGGTCAGAGGACACTTGCATATACCTTATCGTCTTACTGCAGTTTCAGTCATCTAATATCTGAATGCTGTGTGTGTGTAGAAGTCTTTATTACAGCAGAGGTTAGAGGAGGCCAGAGGAGAGTTACTGGAGGAGAGAACGAATCACACCACTGCGGTCAGTTCACTGGAGGCCCAGGTAAACCCCAGCATCTAAGCTCTGCTCTCGTTACAATTTTACATTTGGGATTTCCAAGAAAAGTCATGAAAAATAAATGAAATGTTTAAAAATGATATATTTTCATAGTCAAATATGGAAAAAGCAAGCAAAAGCACTTACATTAATCTCAAGTCAGCGATAAAAGCAAACAGAAAAAATCAAATCAGGCAACACCAAAGCTTCGAAGATATCAAAAATGTACTTAAACGTATCAAATATGGAAAATGTAAACATTTTTGTTGACGCATAGCAATCATGTAGCATGTATGCAAAAATGTTAATATTGTGAAATATTCTTTTGTTAAACATTAATTATATATTAGAGAATATAATATTTTCCTGTGATCCAAGGCTGATTTGACACTTTTGATCAATTTAATGCTCAGTTTAATTACTCAAAATATGCATTTCTTAAAATAAAAATAATACTAATCCCAAACTTTTCAGTGATAGTGTAAAATGTATTTAAAGAATGTGCTTAATGCATTTAAAAAAATACCAAGTTGAATCAGGAATCAAATCAAATTTAATTGTGAATGAAACATTTCAAAACAAAAATATATTCCCACCCCTAATAAAGTACTCTGCTCTACTATACTGTAGAGTTCTACAATATCTTGTTCTTTACTCCTTTTGCACTGTTATAACTTTCATTCAAAGACACAATTCCTGTTTTTCATGTGTTTCCAGATCTCTCGGCAGAACGGCAACATCACAGATCTGCAGACTCTGGTCAAGCACAAAGATGACTCCTCTAAAGCTTACAGGGAGAGGACAGATGCACAAGTGAGTTAACCCACGGTTAACCTACGTGTCGTGACTCTGGCTGAGCGATCTGAATGATGTGTGTGTTGTGTCAGATATCAGATCTGGAGCAGAGGCTGGCTGACTGCACTGAGACCATGAAGAGTCTGCAACAGCAACTGGAAGACAGTGAAACGCATGCAGAGAAGCTGGTACATGCTGTCAGGCAAAGTCTCACCAAACGGCACTATAGCTGGCTCAGTCACAGACTGTTTTTGCTGAAATGTCGCCCCCTTCTGTCAGATATTAGTCATACCTACTGGGACGCTAGCTTTGGACAAGGAAAATAACTTGTGGGGTTTAGAGTTATTAAAAATTGGCTTGTTATCTCCTTTTAGTTTTATCTTGGAGTGTTGACCTCTATCCTTTGGTCTCACAGCAAGCAGAGTGGGCCGAGGAGAGGGAAAGACTACAGCAGCAGGTCTCCACACAGAGACAGAGAGGCTTGGAGAAAACAGCCAGGCTGGAGGAGGAACTTCTTGCACTACAGAGAGAGAGAGAAACGGAAGCCAGCAAGCATCAGGACAGCCTGGTGTGTGTGTGTGTGTGTGTGTGTGAGAAACATCAGTAATCTTACTATTCTATTAAAACAGGAACGTTATTAAAAGCCATCTGATGTTTGTCTCTTTCTCAAGCGGTTACTGGAGGAGGAAAAAGCTTCACTGTTGAAGAGCAAAGCTGAGGTTGACAGCATTGTAGAGAGACTGACGGCAGAACTAGAGCAGTCCAGAGTGAGAATCATCTGATTCACTGTCACATACACTACCATTCAAAAGATTGGGCTCAATACGACTTATGTACACCAAGGCAGCATTTATTACGTACCACCATACCACTTAGTCCTGCTGTGCAGTTTTGAAGAGGTATTTTGTGAGCTTGAGTTATGTTGCTGACCAGTATAACATTTATTTGTCTGCGTTACAGGCGGAGTTGATCAGCAGACAGACAGTAAGTGTTGAAATTGCCAAAGCTCTGGAGGAAACCAGAAAACAGAAAGAAGAACTCCAACAACAGGTTCATTCACTGACTTATTCAAACATGCACCAAATTTGTACTCCTCTATCAAGAACTTGATTTATTGCTTGTCTTTGATAGGTCAGCAAGTTGTCAGAGTCTCTTGAGGAGGCAGAACAGGAAGTAAGTCGTCTTTCTCAGGATTTAGGAGCAAAAGGGAAGGAGCTAACCACGCTGAAGGAAGGTGAGGATCCAGAGCTCCACTCCTCAGAATACCCCAGATCTGCCTCAAATTCATAAATTCATTACTTGAAATAAAATAAAATAACATCATGTGGAACAACTGAAACTAAATATCTATACTTTCAAGTTTTAATGACTTTATTTAGTGTGAGTGCATTAGAATGTTTTTTTTCTTTTAAACTAAAACTAAATATTGAGATAAAAATTAAACCCCCTAAAAATGACAAAAAAATTATTTAATAAAACCCATTTGACTTGCATATAGTCAATTTTGTTTTGTATTTAAAAAGCCTACTTATAACTGGACTACAGTCGTGATGTTTTAGAGTTCTACCCACAAAGACAAGGAGAATGACGGATGTGTAGATTAAATCCAGTAATGCAAAAACCTTTCTGTGCTTCCTAATGATGGCATTAAAAAGCTTCTGTTTCTTATTGTGTGTCAGAGCTGCAGGCGGCCCGTAGCGGTCTGTCTTCTCTGCAGGCTGAGTGCGAGTCTCATCGTTTGGAGGCTGAGGAGCGAGAGCGAGAACACAACTCTCAGCTGACATCACTGCAGCAGGAAATCCTCACAACAACAGAACAGCTCTCGTCTTACCAGTCCCGGGTCAGTGTGTGCTTCATCTCAGCTGCAGCCTTACCAGTTTGATGTTTTTGTATTGGCATTTTTCATTGTGTGTAACAGGTGTCTGATCTGGAGAGTGAGGTGTTGAGTTTAACAGCACAGTCTCACGATCAGTGCGATGGTGAGCAGAACGGCACGGTTACTGTAAGTGATCTTGACCAGTTACAAAAGGTCAATAAAGACCTGGAGCAACAACTGGCCGAAAAGAACAAGGTAAAAACAAAGAATCCACTGAAATAATTTTTTTTTTTTAATTATGAACTTGAATTTAATATGAATTAAATTGAATATTATGAAAATAATTTTGGATGTGATTGGGTAATTGTTTGACAACACACACATACGTTCATTTTATTTCTATTTATTTTGTCAGACAATAAAGCAGCTTCAGCAGAGGCTTGCAGAACTGAAGAGGACATTACAGAAAGAGCTGGTGAGTGTGTTTATTCAGAAGGAGTGTGTCAACGTATACAGAACAGTCCACGTCAGCTGTCGGTAAACTTTCCTTGTGATGTGTTTATGCAACAGAAACTGAAGCCAGAGCCTGACTCTGAGATGAAGGAGAGACTCCAGGAAAGCAGGCAAGAGAAATCAACCGATAGGACAACCTCAGAGACACTGATGCCCACCGCAGCTCCAACCCAAGCCCTAGGACTCCTTCAGACTTCAGGCCTGCCTCCAATCACCCCCAACACCACAGTCACCAACAGTTCAGACCTCACCGACACAAGAGAGATCAACTTTGAGTACCTCAAACATGTGGTGCTGAAGTTCATGTCATCCAGAGAGGCAGAGGTGAGGGCTGGATTGATTAGTGTTTCTTGCTAATGTGTCTCTATTACTGCTGTGCTTTCCTGGAATTAGGGATGAGGACAAACTTCTAGAAATAAGTAAACTTTAGTTTGGAGCCTGGCAGATGATTAAGTGACACATACTACAGTTCGGGTCAGGATTTTTCTTGTTCCAAATAAATTAAATTAAAATGTACTTATTCTTCAGCCATCAGAGATGGAGAGAATTTTTGAATATTTCACTATTTAAAATGATTTACTGGGGCATTTAGTTTTTTCACATTCGTAAATCATAATTATTTTTATTTTTTGTATTAATAAAAACTCTATAATCACATAAAGTGTGTGTATAATTATTATTATTTTTTCTAATTAAAACAATAGAAAGAGAATGAGTAGAATAAGTTACTAGGGGTGGCATGGTTCACAAAACCCACGGTTCGGTTTGTATCATGGTTTTCGGTTCGGTACGGTTCTTGTTATTTTATCTTTTAATCTTTAACACTCCAGAAATGTACTTCAGCATATGATATATAGCTTAATTATCCACAATTTAGGATACAG
>JAUCNO010000152.1:12362754-12431376 GCA_032353835.1 Enteromius viviparus
TCTAAATACAGGTGACGTAGATTTAGCGCTAATCAAAGAACCGGCTTTACTGATCAGATGCGCATAATATATCGTGCGGTATATACCGCCCAGCCCTAGTTAAAAGGTTTATGAGTTTTAACAGAAAATTACAATTGTTGCAGTTGCCTATAAATATTATTGGACACTTCAACTCATGGAATAAAGAAATATGATTGACCGCAAACAGGGTATTTTTAGTAACTTAAAAACATTATTCATTTCTTTTTTTTTCTGAATGGTGCACCACTAGGTGTCAATATGAGATCAAGATAACGGCCATATTGGGATTTATGTTTATTTGTTTGTAAATATGATTTTACTGGAGTCATTTGTCTCTGCTGCTAAATTGCTTAATGTAAACACAGAATTTCTATCAGTCTTTGCCAAACTAAACTCTCATCATCAGTGTCTGACACTGAAATAGTTGGTTCTTAGTAGTCTAACCGAGTATGTATCGCTTTCTGTTTGCTACACCCTTTGACTCCTGGGAAAGATTAACAGATTAGCTGGTATAAATAACACAGAGGTGTCTAGAACCTATTTACTCTAGCTGGGTACAAGTGACTGGATTATCCTAATGAGAGCATTGAAGATGCTCCTTAAAAATTATCTTTGCCCTCCAATCCTGAATGAACACTACTGATGGCTTTCTAAATTAAGGTTGCTCCCTGCCCTCTAACTTTTTATTATTATTATTATTATTATTATTATTATTATTATTATTAGGACAAGGAACTGTCAGCACTAAGACTATTTTGATAGTCATTAAAGCATAGAATATACAATTAAATATTTGGTGATGTAATCAATCATCCATGTAAGAAAACAGACAAAATAATGCCTAATTCTTTTTGTGTATTGAGGAATCTTTTCTGATATATGCACGTTTATATAAACAGACATCTGCAGTAAAACTTGTATATAGAGGGTTGCTGACCTGATTTTTTAAAATTTTGTTTACTTTGAGTCTACCTCACATCCATAGTATAAAATGCTGTTCACTCACAATATTTCATTGAAATAACACAATAAATATCTAGATGAATGCTGACGGGCATATTTATAGGCACCTAAAACCATTGCCCAGAATCCAATCAGGCAGTGACCTACTGGGCAGAGAACAGCTCTGATTTGACTGCCATGAAGGTCAATCTCTATGTCAGGCGCTTGACTAAAACGTTATTATGAAGCACATTTTAAAGTTCTATTAAACTATTATCTTGATTTAGTCTTGAAACTGACAGAGGGAGAAAGGACATCTTTGTTGCTTCTACTAACTATGTGCTATGTTCTCTATGCAGTAGTTCCACGGAGGCTCATGTCGTCCGTTCCCGGTGGATCCGGTCAGAATTTCTTTTATGCTGTCCTCTGCAGTGGAGCCTTCGCAGGTGCCGTGGCATATGTAAGTCTAATTTACCACTTATGATATAGTTTGATGTCAGCTCATTTGTTGAAATGATGAATGTCTTTACTAAATTCTCTGATAGGCTTATAGAACCGTTGCAACAGACCAGGCACGTTTTGCTGATCGTATTTCTGAAATAAATGCTCGCCCCAAGTCTGAATGGAAGCCCAAACCGTGGCCACCCAAGAGTAAGTCTCACCTACGTTCTGATTTTAGTGTTGTAATTTAGTCACTTTTGGGATTCAGATTTTCTTACGGCTTGTTAAACCAGGGTGCAAGAGCAGAAATCATTAACCTAGCTACAGAAAGTTGAATACTAAAAGCTTAGCTTAAAAATACAGGCATTTCATTCTGACACTTGTGGGTCAGTACAGTAATGTTAGACACCTGCTCTCTTAATTCACCGTCACTGTCCTGCCAAATCCCAGTGTGTCTAACACTCCTGCATCTGAGCCAAACATTTTTAAACTGCCTGATCTAAATGACCGCTGCATTAAAGAGCTCTCTCATTCTATTATTATAAATAAGGGGATATTATGTGTTGTAGTGCGGTGAGTGACTGCTGACAGAAAGTTTTATAGAGCCGCTTCAGGGTTCATTGACATGTCAGATAATTAATTCTGTTGTTGTTGTTTTGTTTTTTTAGGTGAGGAAAATGGCAATGGTGAGTTCATGTGATCTTTTTCTCCATGATGTACCGTAAATAACTTTGATATTTCAGTTTTTAAAAAATGACAGTTCTGTCTTTTAAATGACTGTGTAACACATCTGTTTGCCTCAAACTAATGGGATCCATTGAACAAATTTTGCTTAAACTTGCATGGTTTTTGGGAGCTGTTACTGGAACTGTATTATAGGTTTCTCAAGGTCAAAGGTTAACTAATTGATAATGCCCCATACTTTTCAGTCTTATCCCATTTAGTTGAACCAGGTACCTTATTGGCTTCAAAACACCAAACAAAAATTATATTCTTGGCACATAGTTTACCTGTTCTGATTAATATTTGCTATATGCCAAGTAGGATCAACATTTCTTTGCACATTTTTGGATCAACATATTTTGCAAATATCCTATGTCACTACAGTGGGCAGATTTTGGTAGAATAATGGCTAAATTATAATGCCAAAGAGCCTGTGCACAGACTGAAGCTGAAAAGTGAGCTAAAACTGACTGAAACCCCTCCAGTTTGAAAAACTTTCTGAAGAGCTACATCATTCCAGTAGAGTGAGGTACTTTAAGTGCCAAGGTCATGGGTTCAATTCCTAGGGAAAGTATGATCTGAAAAGTGGATACCTTGAATGCAAACACTTTTATAAAGACACCTGCCAAATGCATAAATGTAAATGTATGATTGGATTAGAGAGTTGTTCTCATGTTACCCTTCTAACCCACCTGATCCCCTGATCCTATTTATCAGAAAGCCTGTTAATCAGAACTGGGTGGCTTTCTCTTTGACACTGTGTCACTATCCTCTTGAAGAAACTGTGTATATGATCTGTCTGCACCCCTGTGCACTCCTATTCTCTCTCACAACCCTTTTCCCCACATAACTTACGTGTGCTCCTCTTTTAATGACTTCAGTCCAGTCCAGAAAGACTGGCCAGCCAATATAAACAACACAGTTTTATTATACTGTGCTCTTTAAAATGCAAAAACAGAATATTAAACAGCAAACTCAAAGCATGACCTAATCTCTTTCCTAACTGTCTCTTTGTTCTGACTCTTTCCAGAGTAAACTAATTGGGACAGTCTGGGCTGGTCACCTATAGTCTTCAGTCAGAGCTTTTTGGATGATTCTCTTCTGAGCTAATTTCGCTATGAATCCTTCTTTTTTTTTTTAATTGAACTGGTATTTTTCATTTTATTGATTTCTAAACCTTATTTAAATGTTAATTATGGTGTAAAACAGTAGCAATAGAAAGACATGTGAAAGAATGCTTTCCTCTGTGAGTTAACTTAATAAACACGCACAACAAAGCCACTTGTTATGTGTTGCTGGAATTCACAGAGTTGCTGGTACAGCTAACTTTGAACCGATGGTAAGGCTCAACCATCTTTATATTCCCTCACCTCACCTGTCCTCCCAGCCCCTTTCTTCCTGTTGTTTCTGTTCAGTTTCTCTTTAAACGTCCCTCCTCATTCTTGGGTTTTGCATGCCGCCTGCTGTGAATGTGTGTGTTTTGACAAAGCTAGTTTTATATTCTCTATTTAGCCATTTATTGGGGGTTCCAGGAGATTTGAAAAGATGGATGCTGTGTGTGTGACGTTTTGAAAGGCATGTTGGCAAATTGTAAAGATTTTACTGTGTATTTGGATGTTCTTAGCCGCACAGATGTTCTCAGGTAACTAGCTTAAATTAAATTTAAATAATTTCCACCATAATATATTATTCTGCAATTTAAATACATTTTTTATTATTATTTAGCTAACATTTACTTTGCTAAAATCAGTATAAATTATTATATAGTTTAATATAATTATTGTATATTTCCTTTAAGTAATTGGTTGCAGTTAGTACAGTTCTCAAAATATTAATTTATTAATATTAGGAAAGTAATATTATGGTACCACCTTACAAAAACTGCCAATAAATGTTGAATCAAGTTGTATATTGCAAGATCTATAATACTGTATTTAGAAATGAAGAATCAATCAAAATTTCATTTCACTCATTAAAAATAACTTGAAGAAAATAAAATTGTGACATTTTTAGTAATGTAAGAATGTAATTGTAAAATATAAAGTTTAAAATTAATAAAAAAATTCAAATGAACAAATACTTTTTATAACGTAAAAAAGATAATTCTCTAATTTGTAAAAACATGATTTTGATTAATCTAAATTGTTTATTACTGCATGATTTGAATTACTGCAGAGTACTTTTTTATATATATTTATATTTATATCAAAATCTTAAAATAGGTTTAGTTTTCTTTAGATTAAATATAATTAAATATAATGTCAACCTAATCATTGAGATTCAAAAGTGAGTGAGTGTGCTAAAAATGAAAACAGCTTAATGCCTGATTTTCCTTCTTCTGTCTGTTTAGAAGAAGCTGAGGAAGGAGAGGTGGCAGAGACTGTAGAGAGCCCAGCCGAGGAGGATGTTCCTGCTGAGGCACCTGAGGTCTTGCTGGAAACAGCCGAGGCCACCAGGGAGAAGGCGGGAACTCTAGAGACCATTGTGGAAGAGGTTGCCGAGACGGTGGCAGAGACTGCAGAGGTGGTTGCTGAGGTGGCAGGGGTTGTTCATGAAACTGCAGAGGAGGTGGCAGCAGTGGCAGAAGAAGTGCAGAAGGTAGCAGAGGAAGTAGAAGCCGCAGCGGAGGCTGTCATAACTCCTGTTATCCAAGCTGAAGAGCCGGCATCAGAGAGCAACGGTATGACAACAGCCCCCCAAGAGGAGGCAGTAGCAGAGGCCAGTAGTACAGAGTCCTAAATGGCTCATGGGTACTCATACTCATACCTAGGGCAACACTCAACCACACACAAAAATAAAATGTCTTATACAGCAGGTCACTGTCTCACTTTATCCAAACAGGTTACTCTTACATCTAAAAAAAGAACAAAGCATAGCACTTGAACAAAATTAAGAGATTTTATTGCAGGTCTTTCCTTCCCTTGCATGTAGATTCTTTAGTCCTAAACTGAAGTTTTAAGGTGCTCCGAGACACATGAACTAACAGTGACTGTGTACTGTATGCGATTAACTATATAGTCATCGTCATACTTGCATACTCTTTTTGCATCGATGAGTTATACAACAGGATTTGATGCTTGAGTGTCAATGTCGTCCCACTATATAGCACACATAATATTTTTATCGTATTACTGGATTTTGCTGGAAATATTTGAAAATTATAACTATTAATTGTAGAAACCACTGTGAGAATCCAAAGTTGCTGCTTTTTGTTACATGTGACCAAACGTTCCAATGGACACGCTTTAGACCATCTACTCGCGTTCTCCTTATTTCTTACACTTTGTTTCACTCTCAATCTTCTCAAAAATCTGAGCCAGCCTTCTGTCATCTTTAACCTCTTTCCTGCCTTATCTTCTATTTGCGATGCAAAAACACCAAAAAACAAATGTACTGCTGTATGTAGTTATTTGTTGTTTTGTAATAACCGTTACAGTTCATGCTTCTCTGCCAGATATCACTTGTTGGTACACGCCAGCTAAAACTGTGAGTGTTTTGCTCCCTAGCAACTAGGCCAGATGTGTGTTCTGTATTAGTTTTCCCTTTATATTCCTCTGTATGCCTGAACTGACAAGGAACTCCGTAACATACCAAGAAGGTCATGTGTGTGTCATTAATGAAAATGCTAATTTATTTGGATATTGCAATTGTGTAATAAAAATGGATAAGGGATTCAAAGCCAATTAATAAAATGAAATTCATAAATATCAAAAGTATTGTGTTTAATTTATTTCTGAAAATATTCTGCCTTTCAAACTGAAATATAACATCTTAAACACTGACGAGTTTATCCTCTGTTTTAATAGTAATGTTTTAAAATGCTGAATTTGGTGTAAAGGTAATCAGTGTTGCACATTATAACCTAAAATATCATCTTAACATGGAAAGTTGTTTTATCGCTTAAGCTTTGTGGTAGTTATACTTGTGGTGTGTCCCTTTCTAAGTGATATTTGGCAGTAAAGCCTCTTAATGCACATTCTGAATGATTAGAAACATGAACATTTCTAACATTCTGTGCAATGCTTGCAGAATACAAAATGTATCATATTTGATTGCACTAAATCAGGGGTGCCCTACCTTGATCTTGGCGATCGACTGTCCTGCAAAGTTTAGCCCCAACTCAAATCAGATGCACCTGAAGCAATTAATTCTGTTTTTAGGATCGCTTGAAAGGCATGCGTGTTTGATTAGAGTTGGAGCTGAACTTTGCAGGGCACCACAGCACTAAACTTTACTTAAGCTGTTTTCATTATTGTTATAACTACCACTAATGTAGTGGGGATGAACCTCTGCATTCTACTTTTAGTAGAGATCACTATTTTTTTCTTATTTAATCTTCCAGTTTAGTTTTAAACTCCAGTCCTAAACACAGAGAAATGTCAATTTGTAAACCATTTGAACTTATAACTATATAACTACTGTTATTAACTTTTAAACAAGTTAATACCTCAAACTTCTAATGTCTGTTTTTTTTTTTTTGTTTGTGATTATTGGGTGGCTTGATTATGTCTTGTAGGGTCGGTTAGCACAGCAGCAGCAGAAACCGTACAGCTGGCTGCTGCCTCCGTGATCGAAGTTTTTCCTGTGGAGTCTATATCCGTGGAAGATGTGCCAGTTGAAGCTTTACCAGAGGAGTCCATTGAGGTTCCTACAACAGATCAGTTGAAAAATGTACCAATAACAGAGGTGGCACCTGCTCTTCCAGTAATGGAAGAGGAACCTACTTCTCTAGTAGCAGAGGCACCAGATGCTGCTGTAGAGCTTCCTGCAGCAGAGCAATTGTCTGTTTCTCCAGTGACCGAAGAAACAACAGTTTCCCTCATTGTAGAAGAGCCACCAGTAGTAGAGGAGATACAAGTTGATTCACCAGCAGCAGAAGTATTTGTTGCTCCAGTGACTGAAGAAACACCAGTTTCCTTCGTTGTAGATGAGCCTGTTGCAGCAGTGTTTGAAGAGCCTCTAGTAGTAGAGGAGACACCAGTTGATTCACCAGTATCCTCTGAAGAAGCACTCGATGTCCCTGTGATAGAAGAAGTATTAGTTCCCCCAGTCATTGAAGAGATGCCTGTTGCCCCAGAAGCAGAGGTGTCAGTTGCCTCAGTCATTGAAGAGATGCCTGTTGCCCTTGTGCCAGAAGAAGCAGCTGTTTCCTTTGTAATTGAAGAAGCCCCTGTTGTTGTGGCTGAAAACGCACTTGTTTTAGCAACTGAAGAACTTGAGGAAACACCTGCAGCCAATGTAGCAGAAGAGAGTATTCCAGTGGTTGAGGAAATTAAGCCAGAAGAGGTGATTGCAGAAAGTGCCATTATGGAGGCTCCAGTAAGTTTAATCAAGGAACAAGCAGCAAGTCCAGTCGTGGAAGTTACAGAAAGTGTTGAGTCAGATACTCCAAGCACAGTGGTTGCTGAGGTAGTTGCTCCAGCTGAAACCTCTTCAGAAGAGCCCAAACGAGACTACATCTTGGTTGTCTTGGAGGGAGCTCCCAAAACAGAAAAGAAGCCATTGGTGCTCGGTGTGTCACCCGTGACTGGCAAGATCATCCCAGCCCCTGAAGATGATGAAGAGCCGTCGGGACAGGTAATCTGGTTTAACAGTGCACTTCTGGGTTAACTAGTTAAGTAAATAATGATGGGAGCAAAAAATATAGATTAACAGAATATTAACTTGACAAATACTTGAAATTAGAGGAATAGTGAATTAGCGACAAGATTGTGAAATATGAAGTGTTTATTCTCAAAAATAGATGGAGAATTAATAGAAATCATGTTTTTTCAATCATGTGTTCCAGTTAATCTTAATCGCAGTTGGGTTATTTGAGTAGTTTAAAATATAAAAACAACTAGCACAATAAAAACATAACATGATTTTAAAAAATTTAACAAATTAATTTGGTTATGTTTTTACAAACACTTCACACTCTTCATACATTAAGACAAAGATGTGTGTATTCTGATGTTACTTCTTGACATGCTTTGTGACATTAATTCTTTTCTTTATTAAATGTTTCTTTTTAATATTGTTCCTAGGGCAAGCACCGTATGCTTAAAGTGCAGATGTATTAACACCAACAAAAAAAGGTAACATCATGAACATCACATTATGAAAATCATGTTTATGTGTTTGATTGTGTTTTTAATAATGTAATATAATAGTAATTTAAATGTTATATTTTGTATCAAATATAATGTTTGGAAATGTACAGTAAACATCTCTATTGTAGTCTATTATATTGTACAGAATAAAAAAAAAAATATATATAAATATATATCAATAGAGACCTTATTGAGCATGTTAAGAGATCCAAACCTCTAAAAGGTAATGTATACTGACATAATTATTTTCATTCTTGTTTTGTCTTTTTCTCAGTTGGGAGCAGTTAGATATTCTGGGATAGTAAGCCAGTTCCCTGATGAACAGTTAGCAGTGTGCCTTCCCAATTTCCTAGACCCCCTGGATTTCAGTAATCCTTACACTGGGCCCTGAATGCTTCCGACTCAGCTCAAAATAATACTCTTTTTCTACTCGCATGCTCTCCACTGGAGAGTGGTTACTTCACTGTTGAACAAATGTATCTTTACAATTATAATATTTGTGAAAAGCTGTGACCTATCTTTATAGCATTTTTAAATGGAACTCCACTCTTTTTGACTCAACTGCACATTGGAGCCTATACTTTAGTGAGCCCTACCTCAAACATCACATTATAGGACATGTCTTGGAATTGGCATGTCAATAGTTACAACCAGCAGGGCTACAAATTTGCCCCAAACACTGTTCTACCTGCATGCTGGCCATCAGTTTTCTGTTTCACTCCTGTTTTCCATTTGCATTATTTATGAGTTAACACTATTTTTTTATTTGTACCTCTCTACCTCAGCTTAAAAAGACAGTGTTCCCATTTTCCAATAACCAGTATTATAGAAACATATTACCATGTGACAAGACTAGGTCAAAAAAACAACTGACAAACAGATATTACCTTTACCAATATTACTGATAGAAACAATAAGCCATGTTAGAAATCACATTCCAGTGTTCATTTCTAAAGCAAGTCTCTACAATGTTATCCAAAAAGCAAACCCCACTGCTGCACTCCTTTGCCTTTGTTTTCTTTTTTCATGGGATTATAAAATATGTTTTTGGCTAATGCATACATAATTCCTTTCCGTAAAGTGGCAAAAGCAGGGTCCCCAAACCCATTACGCCAAGTTACACTCTCATTGATATTACACTTTTGATGCTCATATGAGATTTTAGACTGATAGAAAGACATACTATGTGGATCCACAAGGGGGATTAAGGTCAGATATATAAACATAATAATAAAGTGTAAAAAAAAAAAAAAAAAATCTAATTTTTTTCAAAAAAATATTTTTATCATTTCAAAAGGGAAGTATTAGAAGTAAGATTGCAACTAAGTAATGTGAATGTGAGGGAATAGTGGGAAGTATTAAAGTATAAATGGTGTTTTCACAGGTTCTTTTTCTTAACAAGGTTTTACAAGGTTTCTCTTTCACTGTAGGCCCTAACTAGGGTTTTTAACTGTGAATGTATGTCAGAGAAAAATAAAGAGTTAAAACATTTTTGTGTAATTGTTTTATTGTGAGGTGCTCTTAACGCAGATTCCTCTGTTAATAAGCTGCAAGATGGATTAAATTAGTGACTTACCTTATTTTGCTGATTTCAAAAGCATTTTCGGAAGGTATTAGGAAGACTGTACATATCTATTTCAATACTATTTCAATTCTGTTATTGTATATTTGAAATACAGCAAAGGGATGTGCTACATATATGCTATATTGTGTTGATATAAATGTCTCTGCCTACCACCTTCCCCTGAAACATTTGCTAATTCAAATATTTATGGTGATAGTAGCCTACTATAGTTTGTCATGTTTTTTCAAGTAATATTTTTGATTATTGTGTTTTTAAATTGAGCTTGTTAAAATTTTAGCGCGCGCGCACCTGACGAGAGTGTGTGTGACGTCAGTTACGGTTGCTGCGCAGTTCGTCCGTCAGATCCTGCAACTGGAGGCCCGAGACCAGCTACGCAAAACACTACCTACTACAACAAAAACAGCTCAGCCTGTCAAAACTCATATCTTTTTATGTTTTACATTGACCAAATAGAAATCTGTCTATCACCTGCATCCGTGCTCTTGATCAGCGAGCAGTTCGCGCAAGTTGACCAGCTTTAACATCAGTCTGTCATTAGCATTGTTAGCATGCTAACCTTATGACAGAGTGCACTCGGCTGTCTTGAGTTGCACCGAACGACAAGAAATCACAACAAACGGTGAGAAATAGCATATTTGTATATGTGTAGATACGTAAAAGCTTCAAGTTAATTCATTTAGCCGTCATTAGAAAGTAACTTAGGCGGTTTGTTTTTAGCGCCGCTGTTTAAGTTAACGTGAACCTCAAGCGTTTGTTTACCGATCTAATAATTTATGTTGGTTTGTTATCTTTTTACTGTTATTACTTCAAATTGAGCCCCTCCTTGTTAAAAAAAAATTGTCGATACGATGTGTTACTGCAAGAGAATGGAGGCGCTATTTGTACAGACCTCTAGTCTATCAGGCAAATATGGTATCAGTGTTTACATTTCGTTATGCTTGATAGAATAACGTGATATAGATAAACGCAGTAGAGGAAAAGCAAAGATGGACATGGAAAGTAGTACAACACCTAGGGGTTTTTCTTTTTAGAAAAAAAACCCTGAAACAGTGAATATGATTGGACTGAGATCACTTTTGCCAACAGGATACAGGCCTCTTCCGTTTTCTTGTTTCGTTTCTGTGTATGTGCGTGCATTTGTTTGCCTGGAGGTCTGCTTGTGATCTCTGTAAGGATATTAGATTATATCCATGCCAACTGAGAAGGCATCAGATGATATCTCAATCCACTTGGCCCAAGTAGTCACAAGATTTAGTACAAATGCCATTGGGAGATTTTAATTAACAATGAAATGTCTGAACCGTATGTTGAGGGGTATGGTTTTAAGATATTAATATTTTACACGCAACGCACATTGTTTTCCACACTGCATTTACCAATGGTTGTTTTTTTTTCTCAGGCTGTGACGTCACTCAAGGTCATCAGCAGGGGTGCAGCGGATAAGTGCGGTTCTGACAAAGAGGAATGAGTCATGACCTCTTTGGTGATTGTAGATGGTGGAGGGAACATATTGGAGTATGTCGCTGGAGATGAGGAAGCTCAGCAGGTAAAGTCTGCACTTGTACAAAATAGACCATCTCATATGAGAATTGCAACTTAACTAAAATCTACATTAAAAGCATTTTAAGGAAAATGAAGTGTTTTTTCCCTCAGGAGGTTTGTCCTGATGGGGTGGAGGCTGATGGAGAGAATGACTGTCCTGCAGTGATAGTGGAGCAGGTGAATAGTGCAGATGTAGAGCAGTGTTATGCTGCTCAGGTGTTAGTCTATGATGATCAGAATACCTACCTGGTCCAGGATGTGGCTGAGGAACAAATTGTGGAGACTGAGTTGCAGGAGATGGCAGCTGGTAAGTAGTAATTCTCCCACTTGTTTAAGAGCTGTATTTCCATGCAAGTAATGTTGCATTATGCATTTATTTAAAAGGGCAGTCACTGTGGGTTAGTTAAGTTGTAGCCCTGTATATTTTTTTAGAAGGCTTGATTTACTTTGAACAGCTAAAGAGGGACATCTTGTGGCGTTTTTGTGGAAGTTTTAAAGATACACTTAAGGAAGACAAAAACAAAGCTTTCGCTTGACAGTATAATTTGTGTAGGATTAGTACACTTGGAAGATGGTAGCTCATGCTAACTATAATCTAGATGTCAACGATGGTTTTGTAAAATTTTTGTTTGTTGGTTTGTTTCAGAAAGAAAGCTTATAGTTTTATTGTCTATATATTGGTAATTATTTGTATAAAATTATTAAGGAGACCGTTTTAATACAGCAAGCGGCTCGTATGACTACTCAGTTTTACAATGCATCAAAACACCAGCTCGATTTACTCACGATAAACAATGAAATATACATCAGTCATCACAAAAGCATGTCACGTGATTTGAAGTAATGAGCTCTGGGCTCTTGCTGAAGTGAAGGATGCAAAAAAGCGTTGACAACCAGGAAGCGAAGAGCAGCTGTCGTTTACCCCTCGCGCCAACTTGAAATAATACTAAGTAATTTCTCGCTCTTTTGTTTTAGCGACACTTTTATTCTGTGTGCTTAGAGTAATGTGACATTGGCGTTGTGTATATTTATAATTTTTCGTTTACAGTCAGTTGGAGTTATAATTCTTAGCGGATTGATGCTGATTGTCGGAACCAGGAAGTTTGTTTGTTTTCTTTTTGCGTCTTAGCCACGTTGTGTTTTAAAGTTATTATAACACGGGTTTACGGTTAAAGTGTTTCGCGGTACAGCTTGTGGAATTATTACTTTTGTAGCAGCCGTTTAAATTGTGTTGGCTTTGATTGTTTACTTAAATCAGCTAACGGTTCTGGTCTTTACTGATTTTTTTTCTAAAATCACGAAAACGACAGTTAACAATATTTTTACGGTTTATTTTAAAGGATAACGGGTGCCCTTTTTTACGTTAAAAGAGACTTGCAAGAAATCTGAATTGGTTAACGTTAGCTTTTATTTTTATGCGACCTGGTCAAAATTGATTGCTGGAAACGTTGGGTTTTACATACAAGTTAGGTTTCGATATATTGTCTTTGGTACAGAGAATTATTCAGACACTTTCACTGGATGAAGTATAACACATTTGATTTAAAATGTTTTTCGTTTCGAAATTAAGTGCGGAAGTGTATTAAGAGGCGTTATAGGTCGTTGATTGACAGGACGCCTGGCCAATGAGCGCTCAGCATTGTTTTGCCTGCTGCCGTGTAGCCAATAAAAATCGAAATGGAAAAATGTTTTTCCTTTACCGCCAATTTATTACTTTATGTACTAGAAAATATTTATGAACACAATACTCTTTTTAATCATGATCTTGAAACATTTTGGTCCTGTAACATCTGTTTTCACATTATAGTCATCATAAACAGATAGCCAAATGACTTTTTGTTGTATTTTTTTGTATGCAATTTTTTTTGTTTGCTTTTTTAAAATACAGTTCAAGAAAAATAAACCTTTTTTAAACTGGAAAAAAAAACACAACAACAACTTCTCTCTCTCTTTATTAGTGGAGGTCTCTGTGCATGATAAAACTATAGAAGCAGCCGAAGCTCTGCTGCACATGGATTCACCGGCCAGCTTGCAGGGTGATCGCAGCACAGGTGAGATTTAAATCTGCACATGCTCTTACATGCTGTAATACAGGCTAACTTATTCTAACGAATTACTACTGCTTGCTCAGTATATCTTATTTGTGTGAAGAAGAGGAAAAATAACAATAGATTTTAATCTCTGCAGAGGAGCTGTTATCTGAGGTGGAGGTTGAAGTAAGAACAGAGGATATGGGACCTGTTGCCAAGGATATTGTGGTTCTGCAGGAGACTGATTTACTGAAAAAGAAAAAGAGAGGTGAACCACGCTTTACCATGAACTATAGTTCTGTTTGGAAATTAATGCATGATCATATTATAGTACATTGCATTTAGTAAAGTGTGCTTTCAGCTCATTTTCTTAATTACATTACTTTAAATTGGGAAAAAATCAGCATGGCATAGTTTAAAACTGTAAAAAAAAATAAAATTGAAGAGATTCATTTATTTGGTGTGATCGTTCCCAGCAGGACGAAAACCCAGAACTCCACGGAGTTTCTGTGATGGCTCTCTGGATATGGTCTATAAGAGGAAATCAAAAGACAGCAAGGGTAAGTGTTTCTGTTTGTTTATTTGTAATTTTTTTTTTTTTTGGTGCCACAACTTCTAAATCTGACTCCTCTTGCAGGCTCAACTACTTACCTGTGGGAGTTCCTGTTGGACCTTCTACAGGACAAGGAAACCTGTCCAAAGTACATTAAGTGGACTCAAAAAGAGAAGGGCATATTTAAGCTTGTGGACTCCAAAGCAGTGTCTAAATTATGGGGCAGACATAAGAATAAACCTGACATGAACTATGAGACAATGGGGAGAGCACTCAGGTAATATTTTGCCTTTTTTATTTTCTCTCTGTTTTTTTGGACACTTGAACAAGTTCTTGCAGTCTTGATTGATCTTTTTTTTCCCTCCTCCTTTTTTTTTTTTAGGTATTACTATCAGCGGGGCATTTTATCAAAAGTGGAAGGCCAAAGACTTGTGTATCAGTTTAAGGAGATGCCTAAAGACATTGTTTTTATAGATGATGACAATATGGATGACAGCATTGATGAAGGAAAAAGAGATAGTCCAGCTGTGTCGAATCGCAGCAATACAAAAGGCAAAGGGACTCCAGTCTCTTCCCCTACTGCTGTACCTAAAATCATCAATCTAACCTCAGGACAAGATGCCTTTATGACTGTGCAACAGTCATCAGATAACATAGCAACAGCCTCTGGGTGTGTATTCTATGATGTTTGAAATGAAAAATGGAGGGAATCTTTTTTTTATGTTTTTATGGAATCCAGAAAAATCTCTAAATATATAAGAAGAATAAAACAAAAAACACATTTTGATGTATTTAATGTGTTTTTTGTTGTAGTTAAAATTTTACCTCTTAATATTGCACCCATCACATTGCTTTTTTTTGTTGTTGTTTCCAGGACAGTGAGGCTTGCCATGCAGGTTCCTGTACTCATGACGACACAAGGTCAGAAAATCTCCACAGTAACTGTGAACTCTCCCACCGTCCGCTCGTCGATCCTTCCTGCGCCCAACTCAGTCACTGGAGGTAACCGCGCAGGCAAAGTGGTTCTCCAGGCCGTGCCAACGCTAGTGCCTGCTCAGGGCCAAAGCGGTGAGAGAATCACTTTACAGCTTATCACCCTTCCCACCATGCCTGGCAAACCTGGCACTCCTATCACTCTGAGCACCCTCTCCCCCGTAACCGTGCCTACCAGCAACACCCAAGTCCTGAAGCTCGCCGTCCCCTCCAACATCTCCACGACCTCCTCCATAGCTCCTGTAACTGTGGTGACCTCGCAGCCGGGAGTGACTGTGGTGCCGAATACACAGCCGGCAATGTCTTTACAGGATGTGACTATTATTAAGGTTGAAACTCCTGAGGTTTCCGTGGATCAGACGCCTAACGTGGCTATGGAGAAAACGCTGAGCACACAGACGAACCCCACGACCACACAGAGCTGAGCAAACATCACATATCACTGCATTCAATCACAGGAACCGAAATCAATGCTTGTGACAGATGCAAATCAAGCAAGTGATGTGAAGAGTGGCTGTCTCTTATGTGAAATGGATGACACTAGCACTACAGCTCAGACGCTTGTTTACGCCCAACACTATAACCACCGTGTGTAGCCTGAGCCTGGGTTAGACTTTTCTTTCTTAAATTTATCTATTCAAATCATGCTTTGTTTTAGCATACCATCTGTGCTGTGATGCTGGAGGAACGAACCTCACTTGGTGCTAAAAACTGAGAGGAAGTCACACGAATGAAGAGAAACAGCCAAGGTTTTGATCACCTGGTAATGTGGAGCATAACGAATCTGCATAGACATACTATTGCGGTAGTAATAAATAAAAATAAAACAGCCAATAGGTCAGCTTTTTCCTCCTAAATCATTACTAAAAGTAATTGATTGCTTTTTGTGTAAATATGAGGTTTTTTTTGTTCTATATTTTTTACCAAAAAGTTTTGTTTTTTTTTTGTTTGTTTTTTACAGTTCAAGAGAAACTGTTTTCTGAAGGACATTCAAATGTTTCTTTTTGTCATTTCAGACTTTTTAAATAATTTTCTTTGTGCATTTATTACTGTACGTTTTCTGTATCATGCATTCACTGCTTTGTATTTTGCAGATAATTTTTTTTCACATGTACAAAAAAAAGGGAAAGAATGTCTGATACAGTATATTGAATATTCAATATATGATGCATATATTTTGTTGTATTCTTACCCTAAAATTGTATCCAAGTAGATTTAAATATAGAGAATTATGCAAACAACTGGTTACATGTTTTTCTTTTCCTGTGGTTTTATGTGAACTTGTAGGTCTTCATAGTGTAAATTTCAGTAAAATTTCTATCCATTATGCAACTATATTATTACACAGCCCAAAGTGTCTGTACTTTCATTAGATATAGTTTGATATTAAATGTTATATCGTAGAGACTTCATTAGGCTAGGTTAGTGTAAGGATTACTGAAGACCTTTACTTTAAACAAAGCCAATTTTTTTGTTAATTGGCTCAGAAGGGATTCAGACCAGAATAGATTGTCATTCTAATCATAAAAGATTTCATGGTAAAAGGATAGATGTAGAAGGCTGCAAGAAGAATGTTAACATGTTAATTAAATTGATGGTAGGTAGTTTTGTAGGTACAGTAATTAAAAAAGCTACACTATGTAACTTTAGGCCCTCTGGCGGTTGAAGCATCAAACTACAGATTACATGCGGAGGAACACTGTTCTGGTAATTAGGTGAGCTGTGCTTCGGCTCCAACAGTCTATGCGGATGAATCCGATTCGTTGAGGCATTTTCAATTATTAGGTGTTTTAGACTTGTGAAACTTTTGTTTGTTTGTTTTTTTAAATGCAAAAGCCTGGCATGGCTGACATTGGATATAATGTCATTGATATCGGATAAGGTAAAATCAAGGATATTAGTAACCAGGCTGTTTATATGCAAATAAATAATAAACAGCCATTGCACAACAAATAGCTTCCTATTCAAAGTATAATAATTCGTGTTTAATGATGGGTAATGTAGCCTATTGTAAACTCTTCAGCTCGAGGTTCAACAGGGCAAACCCCACTGCTTGTAGTTGTAGCACCCCTACCTTTATCATTCTTTATATACCTGTTACCTTCAGCTTATGTTACATTTTTCCTGGATGTGCAAGACTTTAGATTTAATAGTTTGTCATTAAAGAAAGAGACCACGCAATTTAAATACACTGGGATGTATTTACTGATCAATGGCAAACACATCAATGGTTACAGTGTTACTAAAAAGAAAAAGTACAGTCAGTATAAATATAAACATCTTTCCACTTGTGCGTCTTCCTGAGATCATCCTTTAGCACTTAATAAATTACAATATATTGCACAACCTCTGTTTAACAAACAACGAGAGCATAATAATAATTAATCTCCATTTAGGAAAATAATAAGCACAGAGGTGCATTAAGACCTACATTAGCAGGTGAAAATAAGGTTTATGTGAATAAAATGTTAAATTCTTTGCAATGATGCAAACATTGCATTCTCACATTCAGACGTGTGCACACATACTCTAGGAATGTACTAAGCTTGTACTAAGCTGCTCTAGATCCCTATTGGAAAGCTCTAATGATTGACAGCTACATGAGCCTATGAGGCTGCTGACTAAAGCTTAGGTCACACACCAGTGACAGATGATCAGAGGGATAATGATACGACGGAAGCCGGTCTGGCCCGATTTGCTCTTCGCTCGGTATCTTTAGCACAGTGTTCACCTGGAAGGCTCTTTCCGAGTACCAAATGTAGTCCAAGGTGGAGCGGCTCTCTCCACTAGGCCGGATCTTCCAGCTGGTGTAAGGCGGCTCTGTGTTCCCGTCCTCACTCAGACACTTGTAAGCACTATCTAGCCCCAGAGGAGAAGTCATAAAACGCCTGTACACTTCCTCATTTGGTTCCGCGTTAAAATCCCCACACACCACCAACGGAATACCCTCTCCGCTTCCCCCATCCCTAGTCCGGTTTTCATCACCCATCTCCGGGTGGGATTGTGTGGTTAGTTCGCAGAGCTGCTGGAGGAGGTGAGCCCCCTGTGCGCTTCGAAACGCCTCCCAGCCACTCCGCGCTTTCAGGTGCGTTACTGCCACGCAGAAGATTCGACCTGTGAACCTGCAGCGGAGTGTAGCCACGATAGCAACCTGGTTGGTTTTAAGCAACATGGCAGAGAGTCTGAGGTGAGCGGTGTGGAGCAGCTGGAAGCGACGGCGGTTGAAGAACAGAGCGCAGCCATCGGGCCCGTTGTTATTGTGTACGTCCAGGCAGGGGGAGCACGGCTTGGGGCAAAAGCTGCTCTGGTAGCCTAGGCTGGCGAGCACAGGCTGGAAGGTGTCGTAGTAGTGGTCCACCTCCTGGAGACACAGCACATCTGGCCTATAGGTGAGGATCTCTTCCAGTATGAGATACTTCCTCTCTGACCAGTTCAGTGCATCCATTGGGCAGCGCACAAAACCGTCTTTGCCTTCACCCAGAGCTGCAGATACACAAGAGCAATAAAGAACCCTTACGTCACTTTTTGAGCAATATATGGTAGCGTTGTAGTGAAAGCTGAAGAGTTTCAGTTTTTAGAGTTTTTAAACCGGGTGGCTGCCTCGTACATTCAGAAAAAATACAAAATGTAATTACCAACACGATTGGTTGGGTTCAAATATATATTACATATGTTATAAGCAGTAATAAAAAAATAATTACAGAATTTGTTTATAAACACTGGCCAGTATTATTTTGTTGTTATTTCAAGTATATTAATTTATGTATGCAGTACCAGTATGATTTTCTTTTTAATTGTAAAATTAATTTTACATTTCTTTTAAAATTAATACTTCTATTCAGCAAGGGCACATTAAATGATTTTAAAATTAAAAGTTTTAAACATATTCAAAATGGCTATATATACAACAAATAATTCATAACATTAATGTATTTACTGTATATTTGAGAAAAAAAATATATATATATTATCCTGTACTTTTTATCAATAGTTTCATATCATATTTTAAGAATTTCATTTGGCTTTATTACAGTGGCAATAGAAAAATATATTACTTCAGAGAAAACATAACACCAAGCTTATTTTTCCTCACACATGCAAATATATACAGCTGCCTTAATACTTTAGCCATTTAAAAAGGGCAAGACCCCTGGTTTGCTACCTCCTGTGAATCAAACACAACGACACAAGCAGACTCTGTACCTTGTGCTAAGATGTTCCACTGCATGACACGGATGGGTGCGCTCTGCAGTGAGCAGGCTCTGGTCATCATGAAGTCTCTGTGCAGTCGAGGAGGACGGTTCCTCAAAACCTCCTCACATTCCCGCAGCAGTGCATCCGGGTCAGCCGGCTCATACTCGTAGTCGTCAGTATCCACATGAGGGTCTGTCAGCGCAGAGCTGCTCAGAGTCTGGGCCAGCGTACTGAAGAGTCTGCTGCTGCTGCTGCCCATCTGACACACTGCACACAAAACATCACAAAACATCATATACACAGCTGTACAGATTCAGAATAATTAATGAATGTATTATATATTTACATACACACTGTAATGTAAAAAATTACAAAACTTGTACACAAGATTAATATTGATATATGACATAGGGCTATAGCATGTGATGCAGAAGCATAGTATCAGCTTACATAGTATGAAAGACGACATACTTTCTACAAAACAAACAGCAGCCAGTGATATAAATAGTGCAGTACACTGTGTAGTGTGACAGCACATGGCAGCTATTTAAAGAGCAGATGATTTAGTTCTGTCTGTACTTGTTTATAATGTGTATTATAATGTACAATTAAAGAAAGTATAACTAGAAACAACATTATTTGGTTATTATACCATACCTTACAGTGTATTGATCAAATGTTAAAAAGTGCTGCTTCTTTTAAAAGTCTCTGATTCCTCGGCATCTGCCTGGGCTTGTTTTGAGCCTTCACAAGAGGTTTAAGTAGACATTTCTGGATGAGTGTGTGCTCGTGTCTTGGCTTGTATACAGTATTACATTACCCAATTAAATCTTAATGGACACAAAGGCTTCTGTATGCTAGTTCACGGCCATGTAAATAATTCATCATGGTAATAGACGCTGGGTTAACTGCAGCCATGAAAATAGCCGTGTACTGTCTGTCATGACAACTCAGCCACAGTATGGAGAACTAACAGTGCAGCGGGAATCTCCTTGGGGAGAGGAAACAGGAACCATCATCGGTGCGGTTTGTCCCAGACTCGCCATAGCTTATACTAGGTGTATATAAACTTTACAGTGACTAGTCTTAAACTGAAATGTTAACGAAGATTTCTATAACCTTCCTAAGCAACACAATTTGACTTCGACTAGTAACCATGTAAAACACCCAGAATACTCTAGCAACTGCACAACCATATACTAAAAACCCCTCAGAAAACATCTGCAACAATCAAAAACGGTAGCATCGTGGCAGCAAATTGTGCCTTCCTGTCATTTTAATCTTACATTTACATTAATGTTTGATTTTGTTTATTTACAAAATTAAGAAAGCAGGAGGCAATAAATGTTTATAAGATAAAAGATATTTATGTAGTATGGTTTCAAGCTAAACATTATAAATATTATTTTCACAATTTATCCGCTTTTACTTTTTACTTATTTTGATTAAATTAAATACATCCTTGGTGAGCATGAGATGTCTTTCATAAACATTACTTGACTCTTTGTGTAAATGAAGTGTACGTTTAAACAAACACACAATCAAACATTGCAGGAGTGATTCTGATCGTTTGAATTTTGAAACAAAGCTTTGATTTATTAATCTTACATATATCATCTGATTCCATCTGGTTCCCCCTTCGTTGTCTCCTTTACCTCCTCAAGAATACATCCAAGAGCTCTACATCCAGTCTCTCTCTTTATATTTATAACTTTTTAATTATGTCTTTGTCAAGTTGAAAAAGCAGAAGTGACGAGTGAAGAAGTTATTAATGTAATAGTCAAGGGCTGTTTAAGGCTAGTCATTGGTTAGTAAACCACACAACATCTAAACCTTTTAAATCAACCGGTTCAGCATTATAAGCCACATGCCACTATATGTATCAGCATTAAAATAAAATCATCCTGTCTAAGTAAGGTTCATTCAGTTAAAGAACTCTTTCTTTTAAAAAATACCTCTAATTATATGCTTTTCCACTGACTGTCTCCGATGCATGTGATCTAAAGGCACGATCCTCTTCTCTTTGACTAATCCAGTGCCCGTCAGTGGGTTAGAGTATGGCTGGCAGAGAGAACACTAGCATCCACCCACTGAGCTCTCACACTTTCGTATGTGAAGATTCTGGGGGCTGCGGATGTGACAGTGTGTGCATCTGTGTGTTCCAGCACAAAGGAGTTCCTGAATTAACCAGTTGGTCTGTGCTTCCCCTGTCATTTATTCTGAACAATGACTCATTTAAAAATCACGAGAGGGCCCCGATGCATGCCTGCACACACATACCTGCATTTGTGGTTTACACAGACTTTCCATAGGCGTAATGGTGTTTATGCTGTACAAACTGTATGTGGTACTGCCCCACACTGACCCTACACCTAAACCTACCCCTTACAGGAAACTGTGTGCACTTTTTTAAACACTGTTTTTTAAGCGTTTTGTTTTACGAGGACACAGGAAGTGTCCATATAAACCATGTTTAAGCTGTAGTACCCATACACATTTCTGTCCTCGTAAACCACAAATGCCGGTACACACGGTTGTGCGTGGTGAAGAGAACACTTTAGCTCTAATTTAATATACGGTTTGAGGAAGACATTGTGGCTAATTAGCCTGGAATGTAATAAGCTTACAATTTTAAAATTGTTAACATTAGTTCATTCATTACTTATGACACTGAGGAATGGAGTGATGGCTGTTGAAAATTCAGCTTTGCCATCACAGGATTAAATGACATAAAAAATATTCAAATAGAAAACAGTTATTTTAACTGCCTTGGTGAACATAAGAGACTTCTATTTTATATTTAAATGATTAAAATTAATTTAAGTAATGACAATTATTAAATTAACAATGAACAATAGTATGTTAAAATACATTCCTAGATTAATAAATGCTATAAAAATGGTTCTACTGCATTAACATTAAAGAAGTGTTCTGCATATGACTCAATCTGGTGATGTAACATTAGGCTTGGTATGTGAGGACATGTGACAACTAGTGACCGATTCTAGTGACAAGGCTATTCTCGGATTAGGAGAAATGCTGACAAACTCATTAGGTGTGAAGATGATGCACACCAACTATAACCTGAAAACTATGTCTTAATGACATTTAATGAGAAGCTACACCTTGGATTAAAAATGTAATCAACATAGGGCTGGGCGATATATATCGTACGATATATTATGCGCATTACGTCAGTAAAGACGGTTCTTTGATTAGCGCTAAATCTCTGTCAACTGTTTTTAAAAGGAACGCTAGCTTATAAACAGAGCCGTAGAGCGCTGAGAAGCTGCGCGTTGAGTTTCGCGGGTGATTCAAAACGCAGCTTCTCAGTGATCTACGGCTCTGTGTATAAACTTTTAAAAATATTATCATAAAAATATATATATTCAATAATAAATACTTGGTTATATCCATATTTGCAGGCATTTACTATCTTGAGGGGAATCATACGATTATGAATCAGAATTTTACAATTTACAACCAGTAAAATACCAGTTCTTCACTGTTAATACCCCAGTGGTTACTGGAGATGCTTTTATTTGCTTATTCAGTCTAACTTACATAACATCACTGTTCCCCGACCTTGTTCTGCTCCAGGTCAAATTCCTTACACAAGAGCAGGCTGATCCGTTCACACTTACACTGTATACAGTTTTATCTGTTCGCTAGATAAAGTCTTGTTGGTTTAAAAAAGCATGTGTTTGTCACTTTCATCACTTGAATAGCTTATCACAGACACATACTCTGTGCTTTCTGTTTAATACTAGAAGTCAGTTGCACAGATGGTGCAGAAGACGGGTTTGATAAATCTAAAAAGAGAGCATATCTGATTCAAATAACCTTTAAAACTCTGTTTAGTTTGGGGATTGAACCAACGGGGGCTGTTTAAAGGTTGCACTGTTCACTGACCTTTAGCAGGACTATCAAGTTACCTGGAAGACACACTAGAATACACCGAAGTAGAGAACACCAAACTAACCCAAGCAACAATATAAGGAAAAACAAAATAGAAAAAATTGTAACACAATTACATATATCAAACTTCCTTCAGAATTGTAACATTTTCTTAAACTAGGTCTGTAAAATAAAATATATATAAACATTTTAGTCGAAGTACTGAAATTACTAAAGATAAAATAAAAATAAATTAAATTAAAATAAACGCTAGAAAACAGTAAAAAATGACAAAAGCACATAACAAACAAAAGTCAAAATGAAAATAAACACTAATTCATTTTTTTACTAAAATAAATAAATAAATAAATAAATAATCAAAATAAACACTATAATAGTATAAATGATACTGCTTTTGGTCACAGGTTTGTTCGAAAATGAATAAGAGAACAAATGCATCTGAATAAAGAATATAAAATGCCTTTTACATAAACAAAATCAAACATCACCGTTATGGGGAGCTGCAATATGTTTTCTCACCTCAGAGGGTGCATGACAATTCGTCGCTCTCCCTCTTACTGTATATGAGTCATCTGTGTATGAGGGACAAGTGATATGATCTCAAATCACATTCTTCTCCTCAATCATCTCACACTGCACCATATAAAACACTAAGAACTGAATTTAACTGAGACTGTCTCAAATCGTCGAGCATCAAAGGTGCATTTCTGTCTGGGACAGAAAGAACATGCGACAATTACCTTGTAAAGAACTAAGCAGAACAGGTGATGAGTTGGACCTTGATGGAGGATGATGAGCTCGTGGAGTCGGAAGGGTGCTATTCTTCATCGTACCGGACTTCTTTGGATGTGTCCCCAGGGATGAGAGACAGACGGCGGTTAAGTCTCGATGAAGCAGCGATGAACAGCGCCGAGCCGGATACATTGTTCTGCTTTGGTCGACAATCCTTCGAGCTGCGGTTTAATCTGATAAAAGCCGAACTATGGCTTTAAGTATGGCTAAGTAAGAAATAAATTATAAAATAAACCTATATAACACCTGTAAAGGCCATTTTGGACACTACTTAGATAAGTTTCGTTCTTTTCACTCTATGGAAAAACGCCGGTAGAAGTGTCATCAAATTTCAGGGTGACACGTGAGCTTTATTTCGATAGGGTAGTTCAGTAGATTAGGACTTCAAGCACTTATAAAATAGCATAATGTATTAAGTTATTCTCTACATCAAATATTACGAACCCACTCAGCATTTCCACTTTTCAAACTTATTCAAAACATATGTAAAAAGATACCAAAAAATCAACGTATGCTAACGCGATGTTCACCTACACGACAATGAATGGTTTAGTCCTGATGTGAAAGGACAGCCCGTGCCTTTTCTGAAGTAGATAATGGGAGGGGCTTGGAGCTACTCCCGCCAATTAGAGTCGGACAATCTGAGACGTATAACAATCTGAATATTGCGTCATCTTTGACGTGATTTGTACGATTTTCAGAGCTCATGCGCACCTTCCATATTTGGTTACATGATTTTCTAGTAACACTCTTGGTATAAGAAGAAATATTCCTAACCTATTAGAGACGTCAGTGGCTGAAAAGGCAGAATAATAGCTTAGATAGAAAAGAAAGGCTATCGGTTTGCTAGAATATGTACATTTAAAAATATATTGCAGTGGGATATGAGGGGCAGATTACAGTATGTTATAAATATTTCATAAGCATAGTATGTTTAACCATCATAGAACCATTAACTGCTACACTGTTTGTGTACATAGTGGTTTTGCTCATGAACCTATATTGATTAGATAGCAGCAGAAAATTATACTTCAAAAGGAGGGTTACACAAATCTCCAGTGACAGCGTGGACAAGGTCTACTAAACCTTTGAACTATAGTAGAATACCTACAAGACCAGATGATGTGAATAGCAAACAAACAATTCTAGAAATAGAAAAAATATTTAACAGAACAGTGATTTAGATCAAAGGTCATGTGTATCTAACATCATAGTCTACAACGTGGCTAAATGTCCATTAGGGTAAAAGGTTTTTCTGATTTTTATAATCCAAAGACTGAGGTCAAAGTTGAAAAAACGTACAGTAAGAAAATTGTTTTTCAGAATGTTTTTTTTTGCGCCTTAAAACATAATGATTTATTTTATAGGTCTGTTAATCCTTCCACACGTCCCATGTTTTGTTTTGCTCTACTACTGTACACACATGGTTATTTCAGGTCTATTTGAGAAAAAATATGGAACAAATAAAATATTCAATTAGGATGATCCAAAACTGGTCATTATAATCCATTAATATTGAAAAGATTATTTATTATTATTACTATTTTCAATATATATTATTTTATTTAGACAAATTTGTTCATATATATTGGGTTTTTTTTTATTCTTGGTTTAATTTTTAATTGAGTGTTATTTTAGTATTATTTATATATTATTAGTATGTGTATATACTGTATATATATATATAGTACTGTGCAAAAGTCTTAGGGCACTAGTATTTTCAACAACAAAAAAAGGTTTTAAGTGGGTTATCTTTTGCGGTACCGTGTCAGATCGAAATATCAGTTTACATTTCCAAACATTATTTTTGTCATTAATTTTAATAATGCAGTAAGATTATTGTCTGCACAAGGAGTCTGACAACAGCCAGTGCTCCACACAGAGATCTGATCTTATCGTTTTAACAGAAATATCAAATATTTACTTGATTTAGTTAATAGAAGTTAATTGAACAATAAAATCATAGATTGACATTATTTTTGTAAGCATTACAGAATTTTAAGTAAGTTTAAGTGTCTAAAACTTTAAACAGTACTGTAGCTTTCCAGGTAGGTTTTTTTTCTTCATCTTGGAGACGTTGGCACTGTTCCTCTGGATTTAGTCTGACTCAGTTTGTTCTGTTACTCCATGTCATTCCAGACAGACAAGATGATATATATATATATATGTGTATATATTGTAAAATCATTGAAACATTTAACAAAAGTAACAAAAGTTCAATCAGGATGATCCAGAATTAGTCATTATATTTGCCTCATTTGGAGAAGGATGATCAGCAAAAATGAGGAATCCAGTGAAAAGGCTGTCAGTCCAGTAGGGATCAAAGAACAATCCATTTTGTTCTGAATAAAAGATCTGAAGCCAGACCTGATCTCCTTTTTGTAGTCTTAGTATTGTTGATCCTGAAGCCACATCATAATTTCCTGTGTTGGCATCAAATGTTTTGATCTTGTACTGGCCGTTGTGGACAAGTCCGATCGCCAGATGTTTGTTAGCCAGCGTGATGTCATATGTGAAGTAATACACACCAGGAATCACACAGTTAAACTTGCCACTGGTGGCATTGTAATGACCACCCTCGTTCATTAAAATCCGGTTAAAGCGAATGGGCGTACGTTCTTTGGGATAGCTCTTGGTTACTGCTACTGAGAAAGCAGATCGTGCCTCTGCTCCACAGTCACAGCCTCCAGGGGCACCCGTTTCCCCAACATCTCCAATCTCTCCTTTTATCCCAGAGACTCCAGACACACCTGGTGCCCCTCGCACCCCCTTAAGTCCCCTCGGCCCTGCCTTCCCAACAAGTCCTGGACGTCCTTGTGGTCCATGGTTTCCAGGGTTCCCAGTACGCCCTTGTTCCCCTAATATTTGAAAATAAAATTCAGAAATGTATTTAGTGTCTTTATTTATTTTGCAGATTAATAGAAATGAAATCTATTTTAATAATAGTTTTGATTAAAGGTATTATAACTGCAACAGACATGATCATATGCATTACCTTTCTCTCCCTTCTGTCCCTTGTCACCATCCTTCCCATCCTGCCCATCAACACCTGGCATCCCCATCTTGCCTACATTACCACTGGGACCTGCTGCACCTGGACCCCCTGGAGGACCCTGAGGGCCTGGCAAACTGCAGGTAAGCTGTGATGAATGGATGGTGAAGTTGCGTCCCTTCTTAGATGAGTCTATAGTCAACACAGAGACAAGAGACAGCAGGCAAACAGACAGCGGTAACTGATGCATGATCCAGCTGTGCCTGCAAACAAAGCAGATGGGGCCAGATGTTTGTTGTGGGAAATTTCCATGGATTTTCTGTATACACATATACAGAGTCGTGCACATAAACAAGCACCATAAATCACATTACATACATGCAGGTTCTAAATTGACTCATTAATAAAGAGTTTTATTTAGTTAGCAACTGTAAGTAACAGACCACAGAACACAATTATACATCAAATTCAAAGTATGCATTAGAAAAAATCCTCACCAGAGGAAAGATGTTGCAGTTTCAATGCAAAGGTCAGGCAGCTCTTCTGCGCAAAGTCAAAAGCGGAGAATATAAACATTTGTATCTTACATGTCCTCCACACAAGCATCCACCCAGTTTTAGCACAGACGTGCTCTGCCAGATACTTCATCCATGATGTAATTGAATGAACTGGGGGAGGGGATTCATTTGAAAATGTTGATCTTGTCAAGACTAATACAGTATAGTTCTGCAACCTAAAATCAATAGTAGCTTCAGATTATATTATACTAAACTAAAAACAATGCAGCTATATAAAACTTTCTTGTTTACATCAAACACTCTCGACAGTTCTGAGTATTTGCAATGATTTGGATTACATGTTGCTTACAAAGTATAACAAAACCAAACATAGTCATGTTCAGGTTTAAATATGTTTAATGTCAACCACTGGTCAAGTTGTTTCACTATGAATCCTCTTTTTTTAATACCTTGGAATGGGAGAATGGAACATATTTGTTAAATCAAAACAGATGATTCACCAAACATAACCCATTTGTAATTCATTGGGCAATTTTTAATTAAAAACAAAATAAAAACAACACATTATGAAAATCTGATTTATTTTCCAATATAATCTACACAGATTTTTGGATGTGAAAATTTCTAACAGACCTTCATGTCCTAACATGTGATGTTTTCCATTATTAGCTCAACGACAGTGGTCTTTTTGTAACAAAAGTTATCAACTATAACAGATTTTACAATAATTGAGACCATGACATCTCTGTGACAAAAGACATTTATGTTTTCATTCACTGCCCCAGAAAAGAGGCCATGGGGTCATCGGGTCGGTATCGTTTCATGCGGAAGGCTTCCATCTCTTCCTCTGTGGGTTCACGCACTTCCTTCAGGCTGCTGTACGGTCGCTTTCTCTCGTCGAGCTGCATCATTTCAGCCACCTGCTTCAGCCTCTGCTCCTCTGCACTCAACGCCTACAAAGAAAGACAGACACAGTATTTTCTTTAACAATAGGCTTTGTAGAGAGCACAGAAACATCTGGATATGAAGATATGAGTTTGTGTGACAAGAACAGCCCACCCACCTTTTTTAGCTTTTCTTTCTTTTTTGCTTCGTCTTCATCATCACTGCTGTCCGAATCTCTATGTTTCTTGCTCTTTTTCTTCTTCTTCTTATCTTTCAGTTTTTCCTGGTGCATCTGTGAATAAAAACATACACATTCATCTTCCTGCCAGGTTCTTCCATTGGCATTTCATCACAAAAAGGTGGTGGCTGTTAATGTACCTGTAAAAGAGTCTTTGGTTCATTACTTGTTTCGGCCTCCTCTACGTCGTCTTCAAATGGAACACAAGAATTGTTCTGAAAACATAAGCAGAAAAGTTGTTTTAGAGCAGAGACAAATATATAACAAATAAAATACATAAATGCATCAAATATACATTCGATAATAATAAAATTAAACAATTTAAAAAAATGAACAAATATATAACAAATTCTTTGATACATAACAACATCCAAAAGGATACATCTGATACTCACTGCCACTTTCTTGCCAGCTTCTCCTGTACAGTAACTTTGCTTCACCATCGAGTGGCAGCATTTGTAACCCCAATAACCATCTTTCCAATACGATCCCCAGATACACTGCAAAGGCCAAAGGAAAAAATCTTTAGCATCTATAAAACAACATCTATCATTATTGTAACTGGTCCAGTTATGTAGCATGTGCAGTAGTGCAAGCTAACTTACCGAGTGGTTATTAATAAGCACATCCTCCTCGTATTTGGAACAGGCCACAGCCTTCTCCTGTCCTTTCAACACAGCCCCGTGACGTGAATACTCCACATACTCTTCTGTCTGAGCCAGCAGAAGCTCTCGAGGAGGGGCATCCAAGTGTTCCTGACCACCATACTGCAGAGAGGTGTAACATGAAGCCATCAGCACACAAAACATAACAGGAGGAAATTTGCTATGTGCATTTTTAAAAAAAGGAGATTATTAACTCTACCCTTTCCAAAATACTCTCTTTCTGTGTCTCTTTGAAATCATCCTTTTTGACTTTGTAGGACTGATGGAGAAGCTCCAGCTTGGTTGGATCTGCCTGGAGGTGAACTTCAGATCCTTTCTCATAGGCTTCCCAAGCAAAGACTGCGGAGGAAACACACAAAACAATATCAGGCCAACAGGAACAGAGTCTGGAGACCACATTTAAAATCAGGTAGAGAGGCATTTCTGTATGAGTCGACAAAGAATACTCACGCTGGGTCTGGGCCATGGAAATGGTGTCTCCGGAGTAGCGCACAAAGTTGTCTCCAGCATAGCCAACCCTGCCAAAACAAACACATCGTTTTGAGAACAGGCAGACAACTAAAGAAACAGACATTGTGACACACATGGTGTGCCTCAAAAATGTACCTTTACACAACTTACAGTGCTGTATTTTTTCAGCTTGCAATTTAGTTAGCTAAACATATCAATATTTTTTGGCATTTAGGAGATGTTTTCTCTAAAGCGGTTTACAATCCAATATTTAATTAGATCAACTTGCGCCTTAGTGGTGAACGTTGTTTTGAGAACTTTTGTGTAACTTAATACACAATCTGCAAGCTTTCTATAAGAAGCCTTTAACTTCCACAACATTCCTCTTGATTTAATGTGAATAAGTAGAGAAATGCTCCTACTCTTCTGGATTCTTTCCAGTGTTGCAGTATGGGTTCTCCCTCATGGCTCGAGTCTTGGGATCATAATAGGCTGAATTTGGATCCAGATTTCTGAGGTACTGTAAAGTAAGATAGTTGGGAAAATCATAAATTAGCACACTGAATGCTTAAATCATATGGTACTACTAATCCTGATGTGAAGACCACATTACTTTTACTCATCTTATTAATAGGAATATTTATGAGATAAAGAAATAAAAGTGAAAACAAGTAGTTTCATGCCTTTAATTAATATTCATTGGTTTGCAGATGTTTTTACCTTAGCGATGTCCTCCCGGATTCTCAGGTTTCTAACTGTGATTCGTCTCTTGGAATCGAAATTTTGTCCAGGCATGTCAAAGTCATCAACATATTTGTCGTCATCTTCATCTTCACTGCTGTGGTCCTGGACAGGGTGTGAAAAATGTTTAAATAAGCGAGTAAAGTGTCTTTGTGATGAGTTTTATTTTAGAGATAAGCCGAACGTGACATACCTGTGCTGCATCATCACCAAGATGCTTCCTTGAAGTCTGGATACAAGACAAAATATTAGGTTAGAAAAAGATAGAAAAATGAAATCTTATGACAAACATGGAGCAGCTATAAAAGGAAATGTGGATATTTTTTTTAAATTCTGAACACTTACAGCTTGATCCATTAGTTTACCAGAGGCTAACTCCTCCTGGAGTTTCTGAGCTTTGAGAGTGCGCTTAGCCTGTTATGAAAAACAAATCATTTAGAGATGCTTTATCTACAAAATAAAAGATTGTTCCAAATAAATATGTGACAATGGAAAACTAATAAAGAATAAAAAAATGAGAATAATATTTCTGAGAATAAAATTAAGTGTGCATCAACGGCATTTGTATTAATATACAATAATATAAAATAAGGAAAATTAAATATACAAATACACAAAAATGTCCAACAACAACATGACTTACCAAATCAACTTTTGAGTATTCCTCTACAATGCGCATGTGCTCATCAGGATCGTACCCATTCCAGCGATCTCTCTTTCCATCATAATCCATTGAGAGATTAATCTGTTGGTGCTCATCTGGTGCCATGCCTGTGCCAGAAAACTTTGCACCAACTTTTCTGGGTCTCTGCGAAAGACATTTGTGCACAAACTTTAGTCAAAAATGCAAAATGACGTTTTGTTTTAAACAGGGTTACATCAGTGAAGACTTGGTCCTACAGAAATATTTCTGTTGGTGATTTGGTTTCATATATTAATATCATTGCAACACTATTTACCTCCATACAGTCTTTCTTCTTATGTGTCATGGCTCCACAGTTTTCACATGCCCCTTTTCTGAATTTTGTGCTGACTGGTTTCTAGTTGACAAAGATGCAATAAGAAAGGAATTTTCACACAAAATGCATCGCTTTTAAATAATTCATGGCTATTTGGGTAGAGCGAGTGCTTACTTCTTGTACACCTCTTTTATACCATTCTCCAATAGGCGCAAACAGTGCCTGATTCTCTTCCTGGGGTCTCTGGTGCTTAAGTGTGGGTCTCTTTGATGGGTCGATGTACCAAGGGACTGATGAAATGTACTGTGGAATATGAGGGTTGATATCCCTGGTAAAAAAATATTCATGTAAATTACAGTCATTATATATACGAATGAACAGTGCACCATGATCACTTGTGTTGGCCAACTGCTCAACCTACTTCCCCTCCTCGTCAACTTCAGCTGGGGCATTTCCTAATTTTCTCTGCTCTTCCAGCTCTTTCTTCTTCCTCCAGTCTTCTCGGGTCATTTTCTTCGGCTCTTCGAGATCTACGATCCCCTCCGTCACTTTTACCTCCTCCTTCGACATGATCTTCAACTACACCTACAGACAAAGACATCAATTCAGAATAAATAAGCTCTGAAAAGAATTAACGTGAAGCCCTTTCGATAACAGACACACAAAACAGTAACTTAACGTTATAATATAAAAGTGAGAAACGGTAGAGACACCAGACTTACTGCTACTGCTCATACGTCAGTTTTAAAACAATAAATTATCAATTTACCTGCTGCTTAGTATTATTCAAAAAACGACAATATTTTACACTGCTCGCGAGTTGTTTACAAGCGTGTTATATGCGCACTTCCGGTTGACGTCTTCTTCGCCGCTATGTGCTGCGTGTGTTTTCCTGTCTGCGTGACGCCCTCGTCTGGACTGAATTATTACTGAGGTCAAAACATGCTAGAACACCGGACCCTGACACCTCTGATAAACCAACAGTGGGTGTTGTCTCAGAAACCTGTTTGAGGAAGTTTAACATTTTCACACGGTACTGTTTATTCTTCATAATTACAAATGCTGTGTAAAGGTATAAAAAGTCTTTGCCTTTCTCCTCCATGGTTGTTAGAACAGCCTATTATTACACTTTCCTTTAGATTTTTCTTCAGCAGATTAGTGATTTGGCACATATGTTTTTTTTTTATCCAAAGCCAAATACAAATGAGGAAATCACAGTGATTATGAGTACTAATATGATAAACACACAAGGACAAAAGCAACCTACAAAATCATGTAGAAATATGGCTCTCATTTCTGGCACATCTGAGATCTTCTTAAGTTAAAATTACTACTAGAAGTTCAAAACATGATTGATACATACACACTGAGTCCTCATATAGTACATTTTTCATTGGTAGAGGAATATAATGGTATACCAGAATACGTAACAATATTTGAACACATTATGTTTCTCATACTTGTGAATAATGAACTTAAGGCAGAGATAGCACTTTGTTAACTTAATGCTAAACATTCCCACCCATACTGACACTGAGGGCTATCTAAAAATAAATATGAAGTTACTGAAACTCTGTTGGACTGAGATAGTACATTGTGAGCGGTAGATATCAGTGGTTAGACAGGGGTTTCCTGAGCTGTTAATCGTATGAAATGGCAGAAATTCAGACACCCTGCTAAATAACGAGTTTATGTCAAAATTCAGTACAGTAAGATGTTTTTTTTAATATCAGAAATCATTCATCTAGTCACATTTTCATATCAGCCACTTATATTAAGTGTGATGATTTCTACAGACTCATTAGATGCGTGTAACATTGTAGCGCACGTACATGTTTTAATACAAATGCTTGTATGCTGAGCACTAAATTAAATGAAAGAAAGAAAAGAAAGGGACGTCTGCTGTGCAGTGCTAACACTGAGTTCTTATCGGTTTCCTCCATTTGTAGCTTCAGTACTGTTTTTTTGTAAGTTTTGTGCTCAGAGAGCCTCATGGCCGCCGGTGAGTTTGTGGAAGAGCTCCTCGTTCAGGGTGTCGCTTTGCTGTCGTGCGCGAGTGGACATGAAGATGTATCCTCCAATATACTCATGCACAACCTTACAGTCTGCGTTCACACAGCTGAATGCAATGTTAATGTTTTCGTCGAATTCTATCGCCACCTACAACAGAGACAGATGTTGATGAAATGAATAACAGAGTGTATTACGTAAGATACACAGTCAAAGTCAGGGACTGCATAGAGCTATAATAATTATACTTTTATTGAAACCTACCTGTCGTATGTCCCAATTAACATTCCACTGTCTCATATTATTATAACGCCAAGTCTTCACCACATCTCCGACTCCCAGGTCTATACGGATCAGGCGGTTGTTAGCGATGCCCAGAACTTCATCCTTACGGCTGCCCTTAAACCTGAGAAACGGTTGTATTGCGTAGTTTGATTACATCAGATTACAATGGTAAAATTCATCTTTTGTCTAACACAGCTTGTTTAAAAGGTACATCATGGGCTGAGCATGTTTTTGTGTCTGTTCACCTGACCATGAAGTAGGAAATGCCAAAATCAGGTAGAGCTTGCCAGATCTGCAGGAACTTCAAGATGGCAGATGTCAAAGAGAGCTGGGCGATGTTCTGAAAGGCCTCCAGGATACGAGGTGTTAACTGAGAAGAACAAGAGGTAAAGGCTACACAAACACTGAAGAGATGAAGGGAAACAACATAAGCCTAAAACAGATATTTCCTCTGCCTAAAACTAAAATTATCCCTCAAATCTGATTGGTTGATTGGAATGTTGTTCTTGGTGAAATCACGCTCACCTGAAAGGTCCATCGCAATATATTGTATAAGGTGAAATAACTGGCAGGTTTCATGGTCACTCTACCTGTTTGGACTTGTATTTCTTATGGTATCTTGGTGAGACAAGGCTGTGTGTGTTGATGCTGTCATCAGTCTGTGCCGTGGGAGCTGCAGAGTTGGAACGCTGCATCGAAAGGAACGTCTGGATGTTCTTCACTTCACTTTGATACGAGCTGTCCAATAACGTCAGGCCTTTGGATGCCAGCTTACAGGCGGCCATCCACTGAGAATACTGCTTCTCCTGGTTCAGTGGGGTAGGTTCACAATTATTTTTTAGCATTGATACTAATAAAAGATATTTATTAAGCAGCAAATCAGCATTTTAGAATCAATTCTGAAGAATCACGTGACACTGAGGACAAATAACGACTCAAAGTCAATTTTAGCAATATATTATACTAAAATATACATTAAAATATTATTTTAAATAGTAATACATTTTATTGCAATATTGCTGTTTTACTGTAAAGCAGCACTGGAAACTAAATTGATGGACTTTGCTATTCAATAGACCACTTCTTATTAGAGTTTTCATGTACAGATGAATGTTATCAACAGTTACGTACATTTTCACATCGCAAGTAGATTTCATTCATGCCTTCTGGTGCAGGAATGAGGAGTTTGATGCAAAATTTCTGGCCTGCTACATTGACATCAGGGGCAACCTCACAGCCTAAATAGAAGCAGATGTGTTTCAGATAACACAGACTACTTTGGTGTAGCGTTGCCTGAGGTGTGAAAACATATTCACATGAACAAGCACAGTGTGGAAAGATGCATGCAAAAATGACTCATTGACAGTAAAGCATGCATAATGCACTCACCTTAATTTATTAAAGGACCAAAATGAAATCTAAATTCTTCCCAAGGCCAGGGGATTTAACGACTGCATGAATTAGGATTGATCTAATTCATGAATTTACTTTTTTTAAAAACATATTTTTTGTTCTGTTTTTGTATTGCAGCATGTAACTCTCATCTGTCGCAATATTATGTGTAGATTAAAAGAAAAAGAAAGGACCTTTCAGGTTCAGTTGTTGAATGGGCTCTCCATAGCGATCCTCTGTGCTTTTATAATAGGAGATCGATGTGTCCTGAAATTTGCACCAGTATTGCTTGTAACCCTTGAGAGTTAGTCTCTTAGGCCTGCGGGGTGAATGATTATTCAATTATGCACTAATTATTCAAAAATTAATGTTCAATCCAACCCAAATAGTTCTTTGTAAAATGTTTGTGAAAGTAGGATTTGGTCAAAGAAAAAGACCTTACCGAAATATTTTCAAATACTCATTCAGCTCTGGGGCAGTCATGTTATCCTGTGAAAGCACATCAGATTTATTGATAGTACTTCTGCTTTAACAGATTTAGTACCTCTGAATTTGCAGTTTAATCTCCATGCCCCATTTTTTGCTATTCTACTAGCACAGAGGATTTATCTCTCACCAGCATCTCTGTGCTGTTGCTGTCTCCCACCATCTTGACCTCCAGGGATTTCAGGGCTGACTCCAGGTCATCCATCCCTTGAGCAGAAGAGACCATGTCCTGAGACAAGGACAGTTTTCCTATGTGGTACTGAATAAGAGAGTAAGAAAATCAGAAAGATGTTAGAATGCTACTGCTTTTGTGTTCATTTCTTTAATGCAGTTTATCTAATCGGTTTTATAGTTGCGATTTAGGTTTTCTCTGTAGTACCTGCAGGGCTCCAAACAGCATCATTTCCTCTTCTGTGCAGTCTATGTCTTCCAGAAGAATAGCCCAGCGAGCTTGTTCATACAACTGCGTCAAGCGCACTGCATCATACTACAACAACGAGAGAAGCGATTGTAATTTCTGTACTCTAAGTGTATACACGCATCTTAATCAAACATGGCTACCTTGGGATCCATATCATGGTAAGTGTAGTATTTGAAACGAAGCGTTATTTTGTCATTCTCTTGTATTCCCTGCTGCATAAGTGAACGAGACGAATCCAGCCACCTCCAGAGAACAGAGGAAGATTTATGTAAAGGATAAATTGTGAATTTTTTTATTCACTTTTTGTTGTTGTTGTCATTGTTGGCTTCTCTGCTGTACCTGGTGTGAATATGTGTTTTGTCCACCACACTAGCTGGCCGGTAGAGTTTAGCGATGACTTCAGGAGCAGGTGAGGGCAAACTGACTGACAGCATCTTGTACACAGCCTCAGTCTTCGGAGAGTCAGCAAAATGAGCAGGCATGCCATTGTACAGAGCTTGAACAGAGCCTACATCCAGAAACAAACAATTGTTTCCAGACACTGATAATGATAAATGTTTCTTTATCACAAATTCACAGGATTTCTGAAGGATTGAAGACTGGGGTAAATGACCTTCACAGGAATAAACTACATTTTAAAATGTATTAAAACATTTTTACAGAAGTAAATAAAACGCATTAAGGATACAAAAGCTTGCTGATGACAATAGTGTATCAAAAGCTTCTTTAATGTGTTATTTTGTGCACCTGCGGTTAGAGGAACATCTGTAATATCATACAGCTCTTCTGAGGAGTCTTTGTCTTTCTTTTTCTTTTTTTCCTCAACAGGACGGAGCAAGGAGAGCTCCTCTGGGTGACGTAAATCTGAAATCAAGATAAATTCATTTTAGAAATGAGAACCTGAAACTTAACAGATTGCTAATAGAGGAAGGTCCAAGCTTGATGCTTCACTAACTCAGAACCCTGCAGATGCCCATGACTGTGCGAAATACAGGACTGGAGAAACAGGCTCGCATTCTCAGGGTCGCGCCGTTCGGTAAGCCCAGTCGCAGAGGCTTGTGCTGCGGGGTGAAGATGAGGCGAGCGTCTGCGTGGACCCCGCATTTATCCAGAGTCCAGCCGGTCTTCAGCAGCCACTGCTGCTTCTGCTCCCACCACAGGGCATGATCAGACCAGTCCTTTTTTAGGTCTACAGATTAAGACACAGGAACATAAATATTTAGAAACCATGCAAAATACTGTTTTTATAAATAGGCCTATGGGGCAATTTGTTTTGATGTTAATTATATGATATAGTTTGGGTTAGGTAAAGAAATCATTAATGCTCCCTCAGGCTGCATTTAGTAGATCAAAAGTAAAAAAACATGATATTGTAAAGAATTCTGCTGATTTGATGTTTAAATAAAACATTTCTCATTATTGTTAGTGTTAAAAACAGTTAATATTTTTTGTGCATTGTGTTCATAATTCTTCAGTGAATAAAAACTTCCAAAGAGCAGTATTTATGTGAAATTGAAGTCTATACTAATAATGTAAAGGTTTTACTGTACTGTCACATTCAATCAATTTAATGCTTCCTTTTTCAATAACAGTTGCATCTAGATCATAACTCACTGGTCATCTCAACTAATTTGAGAATAACTCCGCCAATGTGCAGGTCAGAGGTTACGCTGATTCGAAGGGGTGGGGAGTCAGGACCAAGATCCTCCACTGTGACTGTAAGGTCCCACGCTGCCATACTGCTGCCAGGAGATAACACAGTTATGGAAAAAATTGCGGTTTGAGTAGACATAAGTTGTTCTGGACAGTGTTGTATTTAAAAGCTTGAGCGTGGACCAATTTTGAAATGCATGATGAGCATCTGTATGTCACATGCTTAGCATGATCACACTGCTGGTAATGTTGGATAGGCATCACCAGATCATGCTTGTGTGAGTGTTATCATGTCACTTGCTCCTAGTTTACCGAAGCTGATACTTCCTTTTTGTACATGAATCACACGGAACCACATTTCCTCTTTTGGTCAAGTGTCTAATTCACCAATTTATGTAGTAGGGTATGTTGGTTGAAATATATTTGTTGTGTGGGTGGGTGTGTAATTCTGAAAATAGTTAACTGAAACTGAAAATAGACCCCAAAATATTATTTAAAATCTCATGTCCTTTTAATCTGTAACATAAATGTCATTTACAGTTCACAATAAAATAATGCACGCAAAGTAATGTAACACTGAAAAATAGGTTTGTCATTTGTACTAATCACCTTTAGATCATATACCTTTTAGATAAGTAAAATGTTTTAGATGTAATTTAACCTTCTCAATATTGTATTGTATATTTATATATACAATACAATACAATACAATATTGTATTAAATAAACAAACTATTTGTTAGTGATCTGAAATAAAGTGATCTCACTGTCGTTGTTTGAAATTACTCACTTAATAGCTCAAAATATGATTAAAATGATAATAATTTTGTTACCTTGTCTGTTTGGCTCTGGATCGGCTGATGATTGTGTCTCTCTCTCAGATGGTGAATTAAATGATGGTAGGTCTCTTTATGAGATACACAGACATACAGTCATATAGGCAAGACCACGCTGCTGTGTAAATTCAGTTGTGGTTTTTCAGGGTATGTCAGAGCTGACAGAAAAGGGTGTTCCTCTTTTCTTAGCTTCCGTGTAACGGAACTGTCTATGACTCTGTTGTTTTCACACGAAATGTGCTCTTACACAATTAAACAAAAACTCAGGCACTTAGACTCATGTGATGGGCTTGAAAGTACCGCCTAGACAGCTGAGTGTATTATGTACTGTTTTTCACAGTGTAGGGTGGTGCTATAATCAAATCATTGATTTTATCAGTTGAAACAATATAAAATTTTATATTGTTTTTAGTCAACATTGAGAAAAAATGCCTATTTGGGATACACAAAAATCACAATTCCATTTAATCTAAATCTGTTTTATACTAGTTGAGAGTAAATGCAATATTTGTCCAATACTTGTCCAAGACAGCAGACCTCACGATAATTATGCATATTTGTTCTGGCTTGAATTTGTTTGAGAAATGAATAAATAAATAGAGAAATATCATGCCAGACAAATGTTTGATAGTTTAGTCTCTTATTTTCATCAAGAACACATTATTGAAAAATACAGTAACAAAACAGTAATATTGTGAAATATTATTACAGTTTAAAGGTATTTCTTTCTGTTGTAATATATTTAAAATTGTAATTTACTCCTGTGATGGTATAACAGAATTTTTAGCAGCCAAAACTTCAATCTTAAGTGTCACACAACACAGCTGCTATTACCAATACACATAATTAATAAAAAAATAGCCAGTTACATCAACTAAATTCATATGAAGTGTAATCTAAATCAGTCAATTGCGCTAGTCAAACCAAAATTAGGCTATTAGTAACAGGACAACTTGACTAAAATATTGTGGAGATCTTTTAAATCCAGTCACCAAAATACTCAAGCTCAATCTCAAGCTTTGTCAATGCATGCGCTCACCGAAGCGGTCTCAAAATCACCCTTTCATGCTTTGGATTTCAGTATTTGGGAATTGATATTACTACTAATTTGGAAAACCTCTTTAAAGCTAATTACCCCCCATTAATCACACAAAATAATCAGAATTAATCTGATCTGTCGACTCTTCCTCATTCCTTTTTTTTGGTAGGATCAACATAATAAGAATGAATATCCTTTTGAGATTAAACTTTCTATTTCAAAATCTACCTTGCTACGTAAATACCAACTTTTTAAAGATGATTAATTTTTCAATCTCAAGGTATATTTGGAATCGTTAAAAACCCAGACTTAAACTGAAGGGTGTGGGGTTTCACTACCTAATTTCCAAATATATTTTTGGTCTGCCCAAATTAAGGACATGTTAGGTTGGTTTATTTACAGATTTGATTCATGCTGGGTTGGGACTGAATCCACAAGACTGTTAAGTTCTCTACCATTTATTCATAATGTACAAAACATTCAACATCTGACTAAGAATTGTTCAACATCATGCAACAATCAGTTTTATATGGGTCTCGGCATATGTAGGAATAAGGGGACATGAAGAAGTGGATAAATTAACAAAACAAGCTTTACAGAGAGAGACAATAGAGATACAAGGTCCATTACGTAAATCAGACATTAAGGTTTTAATTTGGGCTAAACCTTTTAAAGAATAGCAAGTGGAACAATTGGGATTTTTTTTTAATGCCAAAAAATCATTAGGAAATTAAGTAAAGATCATGTTTCATGAAGATTTTTTGTAAAATTCCTACTGTAAACATATCAAAATGTCATTTTTGAGTAGTAAAATGCATTGATAAGATATTCATTTGGACAACTTTAACAGTGATTTGCTCAGTATTTATATTTTTTGGCACCCTCCAGATTTTCAAATAGATGTATCTCGGCCAAATTTTGTCCTATCCTAACAAATATGTGTCAATAGAAAGCTTATTCATTGGGCTTTCATATGATGTATACATCTCAGTTTTGTAAAAAAAAAAAATTGTGCTGGTCACGTTGACCAGACACGTTGACTGGTTAAAAACAGATAGGTGGTAGACATAATGGTAGACCGACTGTACATGAAAGATAGACATTAATGGACAGATAGATAGATGGTAGGTGCAGAGGTAAATAGAATAGAATAGAATAGATAGATGTTATAGATAGATGAATTGATAGACAGGATGGGCCGATAGTTGTATAGAAATGTTAATGGGTAGAGGCTAAATTATTTGTATTTCTCACCCTCTTCTTTCAGAGGTTGAAAAGGTTGACAGAATAAACTTCTTTCTGTTACTTCTTTTCCAATTTGTTGTCATGCATAGCAACAGCTCAGCAAATTGAAGTGAGGCTCACCTAAATAAGAGCAGGAGTAACGCTTGAACATAAAGTAGTAATTGACTGAATTAGGACGAGGTCTTTATCCTGTGAATGTATATTTGTCCCATCGGGCTTTGCTGATGAAAGCATATATTAATGTGCAGCTTCAGTGAGGGAAACGATGTGCGTTCAATAGAAATAGACTGTTCATGCTCTGCTTTCTTGCGCCATTAGTCATTTCAGTTTAAGAGAGTCCCAGAAATATACTTGGTTACTCAGTCACCGTGGAAAACAATTGCTTGTTGCAATATGCGTTGGCCGAGAGAAAGGTTTGGATCAGATCCGAGCAGGACAATGACTTGGCAGCCATCTCTGATCATTCCAAGCATGTTGGATTTTGTCAGAAGGCCAGGGGTGTCTTTCTGGTACAGTTATGCTGTCAAACACACACACACACACACACACACTTTCTTTTGTTATATTAGACAGCTGTTATATAAGACGTGATGCTTATGTCTGCTCTAGAGGGTGTATTGTGTATCACAGCTATTTTCTCCACTTCCTATCGTTTTTTTTCCCAATGAATTACACTTTCGAAACTTTCGGTCACGAAGGAAAAGAGCGATTGACCAACTGCCCTAGATAGAGAGGGATGGAGAGACTTATAAACCACAGGGGTAATGGAGAAACAACTGAGGGAAAAACTAAACAAAACATTGAGAAGCATTCTTTTTCTGTTACTTTATTGATTTGCTTCCGTTTCTTTTTCGTTTATTTTCTGTGCTTTTTAGTTTTTGGTTTTTTCTTTTTTTCCTAATTATTTTTTCAATTACTTCATTTCTTTCCCTATTGTGTGTTATTTGTTTATTTATTTATTTTTTACATTTATCTTGAAAAATTCCTTTTGTTTATTTTTGCTAAATTTTCTTTTTACTTTTATTTAATCTTTTTCTTATTCCTTTTTTTGTTGTTGTAAACTGGGTATTTTGTTATTGTAAGTTTTTTTTCCCCCTATTTTTCATTTTGTGTTTGTTTTTCTTTTTTTATAATTACTTTCTTTCCCAATTTCTTTAATTTTCCCTGTTCTTTTTGTGCACAGCCACTGCTCCCTTGAGCTGAGTAATGCATGTAAACTGTCTCAGGCCCAGTGTTGTGTTTGCAGCTGGGTTTATGTATTGTTTTTCTTTTTTTAATTACAGAGTGTATGACAGAATTAGGTACAAAATAGTTACATTAGAAGAGAAGTACTTTCAAAGTCTTACAGAGTGTGTGTGCAAGAACATATTAGTGTTGTCATGGCAGCAGAAATGGACCTGTTGGCTACTGAAACTTTAATGTGTGTGTGCGTGTGTGTGTGTGTGTGTGTGAGTGCGCATTGGTGGTATTGTAGTGCAACTGAAATAATCAGGTGACACAGTAGTGAACATGAGCTCTTGTGCACCTCTCACTGATCCGTAGTGTATCAGGTGAAACATCTCAGGTACGAACAGAGAATGAATTCCTTCAAACTGTTTAGAAAAAGAAGGACTCCAGATCTCCCTGCAGAAATCTTCACCCAGGTCCTATCATATCATGTATACATTGTGATTCTTTTGTTATTAATTGATGTTACGTTCTTTTAATGTCAAATGTATTTCTTAAAGGGTTTTGTTGAGTGCAGTGCATTGTGGGTTAAGCGGTTTTCCTCTTGTTGCAGGATGAGGAGGAGAATAGTAGAATTGAGCCAGTGGGACGTGCGGATACATGTTTAGATCACATGGGAGTAAGATCGCTGGAGTAAGTACCCCACACACACACACACACACACGCTCAGACTGACAGCAGCGGTGATGTTATCTCTTATTTTATGTAAATCTCTCCTTCATGCTGTCAGTTTGATTTGCAGGTAATGAAACGTTTCGGCTCCTTTTGAGTTTTATTGTAAAATATAATTTTTTCTAAACGCTGTGGTCTGATTGAAATGTTTTGGATTAATCTCTCATAAGCTGTCATCTAAACTCTCGCTCAAACCTCTCACAGTTCTGTCTGTCACTTTCTAGATCTGATGGCATCGATGCCAAAATGAGTGTTTTGGTGTGAATGTTTGATAAACATAATGACTAGAATGCTAGCCCACATTTGAAGTGCCCCTATTACACCATTTCCAGTATTACCTTTCATGCAGTGTGTAAAGTAACTGGATTCGAATGCAAACAATTTACAAAGTTGTAAAAAGTTATTGTCTACCAAAATAAACATTACGGCGTTATACATTTGTATAATTCCCGCCTATGTTCTACATTGGCTGGCTACAAACATCTTGACCCTGCCCACAAACACATCATTTTACTGACAACTGCTTCTCTAATTTTTGTTAAACGCTAAAACAAATGTTAGCGTTTGGAAGTTGGGTCAGTACCCAGTATATTTGGTCCAGCGGCTCTGAATCACAACCTGTAAGTATGATAAATAATAGATGCTTATAATTCTATGGAGCATTCAGAATACAGAACTATGGCAAAGGGCTTATCATTTTCAACATGCTGTACACAGTAGACCAATCACAACAGACTTATGACATGTGGCCAATCAGAGCAGAGTTGGCTCACGGAAAGGAGGAGTTTAGAGGACCTGAATGATGTTAAATGTATATTTCGAGTAAACAAGCATTTTTTTTTTCAACTTCCAAGCATATAAGCCTGTTGTAGAAGACTCCCAAATAAATATTAGGAGCCTAAAAATGGCATAATAGGGTCACTTTAAGATAAATTTTATGACTTTTTAGTCTTTAGAGATGCATGACCAACAAAAACGAAGTCTATATTGATGCAAATGTGCAGGTTGTGTGACATCTGACTTACAGCATGTTCTCACTCCACCCTATTCTGGCTCCGCCTTACTTTGTTTAACTCCTCCTCCTTTAATCTTTACATGGAACAGCATGCTTATTTGCTCTATATCTGATGTTTGTTTTTTTTTCTTTTTTCCCCTTAATCCTCCAGCGATATCGTGAAATTGGTGGAAGTGTCCAATGACGGAGGACCGCTTGGTATCCATGTGGTGCCTTTCAGCGGACGTGACCGCAGGTAACAACCATGAAACTCAACAATAAAAGGGCCCAAAGTAAAATAAACTTAATCATTTTAGCTAAAGAAAATCAACCACTGAACATAGACCTACATACAACATTTTTGTGAATGCTTAGCTAAATTGTTCTTAAAAAAAGTATATAAATACATACATTTAGTTATATTTTTGGGGTCCTGGCACATTCTGGACCCAGCAAGAGCTCTCCTTTATCTTATTTGAAGTAGAGAGTAATCAGAGTTTGGTTTGCAGTGACTAAATGTTTGTGTGTGTGTGACTCGAGAGTCATTGAATCCTCTGCAGAGAGTATATAAGAGTCTGTCCAGAAGAGATAGAGTATCTAAACAGCATCTGTATTTGAGCGGTCACCAGGCAAACTAATCTAGCTAAAAGCAGCTTTATATCTGTGATCTGCATCTCCGTATGCGTGGCGAGCTGCAGCAGCAGCAACAGGACCTAGAGTTATAAAGACGGAGAGCGTTATTTATCTTGAGGAATTAGCTTTCGTTCAGAAGTGCTTTATGATGCTGCATTAGTTTCAAGTTCTTTCAATTCGATATCAATCAAATTAATGTTTCATTTCAAATGGATGACGCTTATGACTAAGTAAATAATAAATCTCAGAAATCTCTAGATCAAGTGTGTGTGTGTGTGCTGCAGGACGTTGGGTCTGCTGGTGAAGCGTCTGGAGCGTGGAGGGAAGGCTGATGTCCAGGGTTTGTTTCAGGAGAATGACTGCATCATTCGAATCAACAACGGTGACCTGAGGAATGTCAGATTTGAGCAGTAAGACCTGACCTTTGACATCTGATGTACAGAGTGCTTGTTGTCCAATTAACTCCTTAAGCTTGATGTCAATATATTCATGTGTTCTGCTCGTTCATTATTTCTTCTATTTGTTCGTCTATCAATCTATCCTTCTTTCGATTCATCCATCTGTTAGTCATCATTTATTCACCCATCATTTGATCCAGCCATTTATTTCCATCCATCCTTTAATCCATCTATTCATCCATCCAAGTCAAGTCAATTTATTTATATAGCGCCTTTAACAAAACAAATTGTGTTAAAGCACCTAACAGTTTTAAATTGGAGAACTAGAGTGTATTATGACAAGATTAAACACTCAGTTTTCAGTTAAATGCATTTTATTATTGAATTCAGAGATGTCATTATCCAGCTCAGTTCAGTTTAAATAATATCTGTGCAAACAAATCGACAATAGTTGCTTGAAATTAAGTCATCCATCCTTCCAATAACATTATGCTATCCATTTATTGACATTTATCTATCAGTCCTGTTTATTAACACGTACATTCACCTGTTCATCTGTCCATCCATCGATCTATCCTTTCATCCTTTTTTTCATCCAGCTATCCATTCATCTATTCATCCAAAATTATTTGTTCATGTGTCCAATCTTCTATTCTCATGGTCATTCATTAATTTCATTCATCCTTCCATTTGTTTATCTCTTTATCCATCCATCCTTACATATATTCGTCCATCCTGTATATATTTATTCTTTCCTCTGAGTGAGCCCTGTAGATTTTCTCTTGTGGTGTGTACCTCATTAAAACCCATGCACTCTCACATGAATATATCTATACACACTTTTTATTAAACTTTTTAAAATACATTTTTAATACTAGGAAATTAATTGTAAGCAGTGTTGGATGTAACATGTTACTAAGTAAATTATTGATTATTACTGTAATTTACTACTCCACTAAAAAAAGTAAAGGAAGGGATTTCTTAAAATGTTTATGTAATTTAATTAGTTATTTATAAAGTACTTGCATTACATACTGTAAATTATTTCAAAAGTTCTTGAACTTTAAATAAAAATTTATAGTCTAAGGATAAAATTTAATGCAACATCTTTAACCTTCTGTGGGCTGACGCATTTACTTTGTTTTTACTTATATACTTATAATAATTACGTTACTTATTGAATAAATAAATTACTTTTCAGACAGAGTAATTAGTAGAGCACGACCGATAAAGGATTTTGAAGGCCGATACCGATACAAATATTTGTTGGTTTTAAAATCCGATATATCGGCCGATATATATTTATTTATTTTTTCAGAAACGCGCAACAAAACATTAACAGATTTCCCTAACATTAGTTATTTGTAGTTATTTATGAGTTTTTTAACTACCATAATATGATAATGCATTTTAAAAAGAAACTTGTTTCTTTTATTGTCACAATAGAACAGAGGAACATCAAAATATATTAAAGTTCTGATAAATAAAATGTCTAAAAATACAAACCTAATATATGAAATGTAAAGTCCTTTGAACAAAAACACAATAACAACAACAACAAATCAAAGTTACCAGTAAAGGTGTTTCGTCCATTTTTATTTTATTTTTGAAATATTAATTTATCTGCCATTTATAAATGCAGATACCGATAGTAAAAAATGCCAATATATCGGTCGGCTCTAGTAATTAGTAAAGTAATTTAAATATAGATGATGGAATTAGTAACTATAATTAATTACGAAAGTAACTTACCCAACACTGATTGTAAGGTATTATTTCATAAACCTAAATGTTTGTGTGTTTTTGTTTGTTCTCAGAGCTCAGAACATGTTTCGCCAGGCAATGCGTTCTGCCGTCATCCTATTCCATGTGGTACCATCTACCATGAGATCCCAGTACGAGCAAATATCCCATAATGAACACAACCCCAGAGCAAACATTGACCTTTCTGGACGTTTCAGTCCTGACTCCCTCATCAATGACTCCGTCGGTCTGGATGACGCCGCTCACCGATTGGCGCAAAACAGACCACACCCACCTAATAACCACTTGGACGCCAGCTCTCCCATTCATCATCCTGTTGGGCAATCAGGGAAACCTCCATCAGGTCATGCCTCCTCTCCCCAAAGAGGTTTAAGCCCCGCCCCCACATCCGGCTTCACAAAGAAAGTTGGACGGAGACTTGGAATCCAGCTTAGAAAAGGTATCAACTTGATAAATAACTGCACATTATGGTGGTTGATTACTGCATCTATTAAAATGTAGGCGATTTAAACACATTTATAGAATTAATTGTACTACATTAAAGTGTTAAAAAAAATAAAAATTTAAATTTTTTAATTTTTCTTTTAATTAAATTAAAGTAATTCAACAGCTGAATTGAATTAAATAGACTTAAGGTACTTCAAATAGAATTAAACAGAATTTAATGTAATTATCAAATTAAATTTAATTGCAAACTATGTATTATAAAAAATAAATATTACTTTATTGTAATATTTTATTGCAAATTAGTTTTCCTTTTCTTAATAATTTAATTGTTTGTTTGTTGTTTCTATTAAAATGATTTGATGTGCAGTGTTTCTATGTTAAAATATGGTTTATTCCCTGTTTATGATTAATGCTGTGCTAATGAATCCAGATGTCTATTGCTGAGCATATTTCCCATCCTGCAGAGACTGCTGTACTGATTCAGCTGGGAGAATTTTGCTCTGTTATCTGCCAACAGCTCCTTCCTGTTTGTGTGTGTGTGTGTCCCTGCTGTAAAGGTGTGGGATGTGAAATGATTGACAACAGTTGGCACAAGTCTTGGCACCTGTGTGTGGACAGGTGGCCCAGCGGGTGCACGGGGTGGCGGTGAGGTTACGGAACAGCGGTGCAGGGAGCGTTGCTAGGCAGCGCCGCGTGTCAGTGTGTGATGTGTTTCCATATGGCTGTCTGATTCTCTCAGTGTTTTATTGGACCGAGTCACATACACACACACAGTGTTCTTTTTGAAAAGTGTGACCGAACTCAACCTGTGGGGCCACTTTCTCTTTCTCACTCTCTGCTCTTCTCTCAGCCTTCTCACACAGTCTCCAATTTCTGCACCTCGGAAGGGTTAAGCCCACTCTGTTGAGTCTATAGGTCATGATCTTGTATTGCCTTTTGGACCCCATGTAGTCCAGGTGGCTTCTGTTCCAGTCCTGTAGTCTCCATCAACAAGCTGTAGCCTGATGTTTGTCTGAGCTGCAAGCTTCTGATGTTTCTCACGTGCAGACAGAGAAATACGACACAGAAAGCAGACTCAAAAATGTGTGGGATAAAAACTAGAGAGTTTGATGAATGGATTTAGTCCTTCAAATGTACTCTAATTTTAAGTATGGAAATGACGATGAAATATTATATACTAGAACAATACAGATTACATAGACTGCCAGTGGCACTTAAAAAATATATCATAATATAAAATATAAAAAAATAGGTGAGACATTAATTAAAAAATAATAATTTGAGGTTTACTAAACATAATATACGAAGTGAAATAATGTTTCATTGATATCATTTTTTAAAGATTTTAAGATTAACACTTTACTATAAGGTGTCATTTGTTAACATTAATAAATGTATTAACTAACATGAATAATCAATGAGCAATACATGTATTACAGTATTTATTATTCTTTGTTTTAGTGTTTTACAGTGTTTTAGTAGTTAACATAACTAAATATAATAAGCTGTTACCATATTACTTTGTCAACATTTTTTTTTTTTTTTTATGCCCCCACCCTCCAAACATTTGGCTTTACAAGTTAGCGTCATCATACCAGTAGACATATCATGCAGCATCAGATCTATGCATTGCCATTTAAGAGTGTGTTCTGTGTGTCTGTCAGGGCCCGAAGGTCTTGGGTTCAGCATCACTTCAAGAGATGTCCCTCTTGGAGGCTCTGCCCCTATTTACGTGAAGAACATTCTGGCAAGAGGGGCTGCCATACAGGACGGAAGACTGAAAGCTGGGGATAGATTGCTTGAGGTTGAGATTGCCTTGAAGAAAATAAATATATTTTAATTGTATTTATTTATTCAATTAATGAAGTCTAAATGTATGATTCATCATAATTTGTATGATGACCCTGTGGTTCCGTAGGTAAATGGGGTGGATCTCAATGGGCGTGGTCAGGAGGAGGTTGTTTCTCTGCTGAGGGCGACGCCCATGGGCGGGACTGTGTCTCTTCTGGTACTGAGACAGGAGGAGACCTTTCTACCCAGAGAGATGGTGAGGAACTGTTTGTGTGTGTGTGTGTGTGTGTGTGTGTGTGTGTGTGTGTGTTTGAGTGACAGTTATGATAGTGTCGAGGTGTGAAATCCTCCTGCTAATGTCTTCATAAAACTGTCCATCACTTTATCGCACTGCATCTCTGACATTTAGAGTCTCACCACGCTTGTTTGACTGGTGGTGTGTTTGTGTCAAGGTTAAGTTTTGCAATTTCACATTTTTCACACACTGTTTCCATTTGCATTTCAAGAAGAGATCTACGAAGAGGACAGTTTCTGTTTTATTATATTTCAGTTAGCTTTTTAAACCATTTTATTGAACCATTTTCAAACACCTGTTTATTGGTGTTTTAAAACCATAATTGTTTTACCTCAGTTTAAAAAGGGTCAGTTAAGGTCAAATTGGTTTATTTTTCACATTCATATAGGCAAAACTGAACTCAATTCATCCTTTATGGTGTTAATTCCCAAGTGGAGGGTTTTTAATATTCATCTTTGGTTGCTCTGTGTGCATGTTTGTTTTTTGCATTAAAGGTTTTCAGTTGCAGTATTACCATAGTCCTCTATTTCCTCTCTTTAGAACACAGAACCACCAATGCAGAACACAAGAGAATGGGTAAGAACTGCTCATACTTGTCTACATCTGTACATGCGTTAACAAAGAGGTTCGGTGCAACTGTTGTCAGTCAAGTATGTGCTTGTGTCTCTGATGTTCTTAAATGATCCGGATCATTCAATCAACATTATCAAGTAGGAGAACAGTGTGATGGTAATGTATAAAAATAATCACTAGAAATCAGGTGCCCCCAACTAAGCAAGCCAGAGGCGACAGCGGCAAGGAACCATAACCCCATCCATTAGAGAATGGGGGAAAAAACCTTGTGAGAACCAGGCTTAGTTGGGGCCAGTTCTCCTCTGGCCGGACGCCCAGCACCTAATTTCCAGTTCAATTTTAAGTGCATGTCAGATTGTGTGAAAGACCTATAGTGTGTGTGATCCAGCACTAACAGTTTCTTAAAGGGACATTTTATCCAAACTACCATGCATACCATTTTTGAAAACGCTTATAATAGCTTGATCTGGCAACAGGGCTTTGTCATTTTTTATATATACATATATACATATTTTTTGTGTGTTCTGGAGAAGAAAGAATACAGTCATGGAAATTTTTAGAGGATATGGGTGAATAAATATATTTATGGATGATTTCAAACCTTTAATTAATCTCTCTATATCTCATTCTGTACATTTCTCTTGTATTAATAGACTTTGTTGCTTTGATTTTCCCAGTAAATTAGTAATTATTATTACATGCTCATCATGTTGTGATTAGTAAATCTAATGACAATTATTTGATTTAAATGTGACTTGCGCACCTTGAATTTGAACATTTGGTCTGTGTAGAGCTGCAGCTGTTACGCTTTAGAAACACTTTCAGTGTGAAAGCTCATCCTGTTTTTTGTCGTCTTTTTGTCTGTTTTCCTCTTTCTGTCTCTCCCGTCGTTGTTTGTGCATTAACCTCTCAAGGCTGATAAGATCTGCTTTAGCAGTGGCGGTCCATAGAGCAGGAGAGAACTAAATGAAAGCCATCCATTTCCTTCTGAACACAAGTGTGTGTGTGTCGGAGGTTGTTACATTAAAGTGAAGGTGATTAAAGCTCAATAAAGATAGACTTTATAGAGCAGTCACTCAGTAGATGGTTGTTAAAGCTGTCTCATCTCTCTTTCGCTCCCACACAAACACTCACACACTGACAGCCGCTAACATGAGGGAGTCACTGAAGAGGTCAGAAGAGCATCAGACGTAATGGGTTTATTATCTGTGTGTCTGAATCAGAGAGCAGAGGTTTGGTGGGCATCATTTCTCATGAAAGCTGCCCTCCCCGCCTCATTTACATGTGCTGCATTTCCTTCAGAAGCGGGTGAAAATGGCAGCTGTGTGTGTCAGGGACATAGTAATGGACAGGAGAGTGACTTGAATGTAAAACTGCTAGCGCAGAAGTTCATAGTGTTTAAAGTCTATTGCACACCATGAGGTAGAATCGATCTATCCTGTCATGTTTTCAAAGGAAAATTCACCCCAAAAGTGACAATTCTGACACTCACTCACCCTCATGTCATTCCAAACCTGTGTGACTTTATTTCTTTTGTGGAACACAAAAATAACATTTTGAACAATTGCAATGGGGACTCTTTTCAATTGAGGATTCCTGAGAATAGCTCCTTTTGTGTTCCGTAGAGAAAAGAAAGTCATATGGTTTTGGAACAATATGAGAGTGAGGAAATATCTTTATATAGTCTCTGAACCACTGATCTGTATTGTGCACTTGGTCTCAAAAAGGTCGCAAACCTTTTAAAGTATAACGATTTTCTTTTTTCTTTGCATGAACCTGCTTCTCCAGGCTGTCCTTGTTCTCCCGTTTTCCGTCTAAGTCATTAAGTCACAACAAAGTGTTATTTCTTTTAATATAGTCAATAAATACAGTATTGTTACTGTCTGTTTCTGTAGAAAGTAGAAGACGAGGAGTTGGTCTTAACCCCAGATGGGACGCGTGAGTTCCTGACACTGGAAGTGCCTCTCAGTGATTCTGGCTCGGCGGGATTAGGAGTCAGTGTCAAGGGTAACAGGTCAAAGGAGAGCCATGCTGACTTGGGCATCTTCGTCAAGTCTATTATTAATGGAGGAGCAGCATGCAAGGTTCGAAATGTATACATAAACATTTTTTAGGAGATCCAGTTTAAATTTGCCCTTTTTTATGATTATCACATTATTAGGGGAAAATAATTTAATATATAATTTTCTTAATATTTATAATATTATTAGTTTTGGACATATTTGTATGTTTTTTCCATAATGAATTTTTTTTTTTTTAAAGCAAGTCTCTTATGCCTCACCAAGGCTGTATTTATCTTTAATTAAAATGCTGTCAAATATTTAGAAATGTAGATTATTAGAACTTAAATCTATTTTAAAATATAATCCGGTAATGCAAAACTGAATTTTCATCAGCCATTACTCCAGTCTTAAGTGCCACATCATTTTTCAGAAATCATATGCAGATTTAGGGTTTGACAAACATTTGTTCATTTTATTAATGTTGAAAACACTCGTGCTCCATAATGTTCTTGTGCAAATGGCAATAATTTAATTTCATAAATAATCTGATTTAAGAAATTTCAAAGGAACACAATTTATTTAATCATCTTAAACCTTATAAATGTCTTCACTGTTACGTTTGAGAAATTGAATGCACACTTGATGAATAATCTCATTATTAATCTTAATCTCATCGTACATGTATATAATGTACATTGTATATTTGTACAGTGACAATAAAGACATTCTAATTCTAAAAGCATTCATTTCTTTACAAATATCTTACCCAAAAATATTAAACAGTATTCATTGTAACCGATTCATGTTTATAACATTATTATTTAGATGAGTGGCCTGTTATAGGTTTGTTATGTGTAGCACTGTGTGCATATTAAATGTCTTGAATGGTATATGAATGTTCTTCATAATCTGATTCTCTGGCGTAGGACGGTAGGCTGCGAGTCAACGATCAGCTAATCGCAGTCAATGGAGAGTCTTTGTTAGGGAAGACAAACCAGGACGCCATGGAAACGCTGCGCAAGTCCATGTCAACGGAGGGCAACAAGCGAGGGATGATTCAGCTGATTGTGGCAAGACGAATCAACAAACGCCTTGAGGTAAAGAGAGAAGCGGCAAGCAGACGAGAGCCTGAAAGCTTTGATCACGGTTCATGGTTCATGTGTAAAAACTGCTTGATGGATTAGTTACGCAGATAAAATGAAACAGCCACTCCATTAAAAACATTTAAAGAAATTTTTTTCTTTAGGAATGAATATACTACATCTCCTTAATTCATAAATAAATAATTTCATTATTTTGTCATGGCACATTTTATTTCCCCTAGTCTTGCTTTGAATTTTAAAACAAAAAAGCATACCTACTTCAGCACACATTAAGGTCGATCACGTGCTGTTTTCTTTCTTTCTCTCTCCGGAGAATGTCTGATCGGTTTAAACACCAGGCAATCAGGTCACTGCATTTCGTGGATTTATCCACAAGGGCTTTCAAGAAGTAGTTTCTGTAATTCTGAGGGGAAAACTATGATGGACTCATGCATTTTTGTTTCGCAGGGCTATTAAAGTTTGGCCGATAATGATGGTAATTGTGTTAACCAGAGCAGAATCATAACTGCACAAGATTTTCCCATCATGCTGAGTGATCAATGTCAGAATCTGAAGGAGACAGAGCCCACCAGAGCTGATAATGACCACTTGGTCACCACAGCATAAACCAAAATATAAATCATAGCCAGTTAAATCTCTCAGAAGTCAAATTTAGAGATTGTGTGATTTGAATTATGATGTTGTTCTTGTTGTGGTTTCTGTCAGGGTGAGAGCCGAAGCAGTCCTCGAGGGTTAGAGCGGACCCTGAGCCCGTCTCCTGATGACCATGAGCGGCGAATCTCACACTCACTTTATGGAATCGAGGGGCTTGATGACAACCTAAGGCCACAAGTCAACACAAATAATCGTAAAATGAGTGAGTTACAACAACGGGTGTACTTACAGGTCTAAATGTGTCATTTCTAGCCGGTTTAAGCTGGTCATTTCAAAAGCCTGATGAAAATCTTATTTTTCTTTAAATGCTTATTTTTCTTTAATCTTTTATATATTTTCATTTCACTATATATAATAAATAAATTAAAAGAATTTATGTTTTGTTTATTTACAGACAGATGAATGTGGAATTTGATTAAAATAGCACAAAACCACACACACAAACACACACACACATATATATATATTAGGGGTGGCACGGTTCATGAAAAAAAACCGAACCGTTCGGTACGCTTGTTTCGGTTCAGTGCATGCATGCGTCGCATGGTTCGACGGATTATGACATGTGCAATGTAGCTTCGTGCCCTGTATGCGACGTCAGTGTGTTTCCATTTAGCGCAATTTCGGAATTGAGGTGTCTACAGTGTGTGCTGCAGGTCACAATACTGAACGTGTAGAAATGGCAAGTGGAAGAGAAAAGGAAGGCTGCCCGGAGGATGCGCCAGCGTCGTATAAATTTGGTGTGTATTTTGGATTTCATGTTACCTTTTAGAGGATGGATACCCGATCCGAGCCCGACGGTTTATTTAGAAAGAATGCTCGGGTTCTGTTCGGCTCGGTCACATCTGTGCGAATGTGCGTATGTGTTATAACGGCCCTTTTCCCCCGTGTGCGCTGATGCTCTCATCCGTTGACATTTCCGAACATTTCCATATGCTGAAGTACATTTCTGGAGTGTTAAAGATTAAAAGAAAAAATAACAAGAACCGTACCGAACCGAAAACCATGACCCTAAAACCGCAATACGAACCGAACCGTGGGTTTTGTGAACCGTGCCACCGCCAATATATATATGTTTGTAATATTATATTCAATACAAAGATTTCATTTTTAATATAAAATTTTTATATATATATATAATATTTTAATAATATGAAATAATATTTTTTACACAAATATGGATAAATGGATTTTTACTTTCATTAAAATAACTCTCATATGTAAGCAATAGGGGTGTGATGAGATCTCGTGGCACAACTGGTCTCGCGAGAACTTGGCGATATCCTCCTATAGTGGTATGATTCGTGCAACAAATCTCCATTTAATTCATGATGCGCTGACACAAACTCCAGTGGTCGCTTTATCAAGTGTAGGCAGACTTAAGGCCACGTCCACACAGCTTTTTAAGTATATTTGAGGAATATTTGTTTTTATTTATTTATACCGTTTTTTTTTTTTTATTATTGTTAATCACTTGCCTGTCAGTTTGTGGCAAAACATTTTTTATTTTATTACTGCATGTAATTCATTACAATAGTTTAATTTCAAAAAGTTGATTACAAAATGCACCCAAATATTTTTGGAACGTTTTTGTTGAATAAAATAAAGTTTTTCCCAATATATTTTATCATTGAGGATTTATTTAAAAAAAGTCTAAAAACCTTGTTCTCGTAAATCCACTGTAATTATGTAATTATTTTGCAAATTAACTATCATCAGACGCTCTGCAATCTGTGTAATTAAATGTTGACAAAAAGTAATAGATATATTTAAATATAAAAAAAACCATAATATAATAATGTATAAAACGTTCAAGTTTAGTGTTTTATTTGTCTTTATATTTAATATAGTAGTGATTGATATGCAAGCATGTATATCAGAACAAATTGGTTTGGGAATTCATTTAATTTTCCCCCCAGAAAAGTAATTATTTGCATTATTTTGCAAGTTAACCATCACCAGATGCTCCCTACAATCACGTTTGAATGCAGCATCAGGTTTCAGAAGTAGAATTGGCATCTCTGGGCTGCAGTGTGTAAGAAACATGTGGTCTAACACAAAACATATGAGTGTTACCCTGGACAAACAGATGCAGAGCTGTGGAGGTTCACTGAGAGCTCTCTGTGTGAGAGAGAGCTGGAGCTGTTACCCTGCCTGTCAACAACTGAATCCACTCATGGGAAATGACAGTAGAGGGGTGCCACACACAGACATGCATATGCTTTTGCATTTCCTCAATATATATGCAGAGTCATGCTCATACCATACCATCCATTTCCACTCACACAGACATGCTTTCGCTTGCTCGCTCTCCACAAACACTCCTGCAGAAAGATTCAGCTCTGATCAGAATGTGACTGTGCCGATCCATTTAAAGACCTGTTTTCAAAACCTTCTTCAGCAAATGTGTTAGTAATGGGGTAATGTTGTTGTTTGTGTGCTGATTGGATTTGGATCCGCTTGAGTGAGGTTCCCTATAAACATAGCAGGTTAATGTCTCATCTTCAAATGCTGTAAAGACTTGAATTGTTTTTTTGTTTTGTTTTTTATTATTAATATGCATATTAGAGGTGTGTGTGATGGAGGGAACTAGTATGCGTTAGTTGCCTTCTGGAAAGTATTAATCCCATTCATTTTTGTCATTGATAAATAGATTTTTTGGTGATAACTTAAAAACCCTAAAAAGGTTGTTATTCAATGGCTATCAGCTCACGTTATTTCAAACAATCATGTTTAACAATGGAATTCCTAAAGGAAAAACTATTCTGTAAATAAATCTCCACCAATGCATTTTATACTTTTTCGCACCGTTTTTAATTTTAAAAAGTAGATTTCAGTGCTTTATGGGTTATTTTCCTTGTAAAAGCCATAAAGTACATTCTCTTGTATGTCTTTTTTCCATCATATCTAAGTTTATAATGTTACGGTTTGATTCATGGCTTATTATGCTTTAATCAAACCTTTTTTAAAAACAGGAAAAAGATACTCAAGAACCATTAACAAGCTAAAGAGCGTGAAGAGAATCATTTGGTTCCAGTATTTCTTTAAAAACACTTTGTTCCCAACCATAGTGCATTTTGTGATCGTTTACATCCTACGCGGTTTCACTTATTGAAGTATGTACTGGAAAAAAGAAAGAGTTTCTCATGGGCTTTATTTTAGACTAGGGTGGGAAATTTCTGAGTGGATAAAAAACACAAACAAGTTAACAGCACCATCTCTCTAAAATGCATACTTTCTCAGTATTCACTGGAAAAAATGACCATATATTTTGTGTACGAGATGATATAGTAGATCAGCAATGCAAATTGCTTCTAGGCTGTATGTAAGAGCAAGCAAGCATATCCAAGGGAAGCAGACTGCACTATGTCTTTAATTTGTAAATCTCTCGACATGCAGAGTACGACACGAATGATTCACCATTGCTTGTGATTCTCTGTGACTTTGACCTGCTTTGCTCAAAATGAGGTGATTTATTTTTGCATGAATTATAAATAACACTTTGTCATCTTTATTTTCACCATCTGCACATTGCGAACCCCTCACTATGATCAGGATTAGCCGTATTACTTGATTACTGTGTAATAATAACATAATTTGATTGTCCCTACACCCCTTCCTGCTCTTATCTCGCTGTAGATCATTATCAGCTCTCTCCGACCGTGAACATGCCTCAGGATGACATGGTCATAATTGAAGACGACAGGCCACATGTTCTTCCCACCCAGTTGTCTGACCAATCCTCATCCAGTTCTCATGATGACATGGGCTTCGCTGTGGAGACACCTCCGCCGCCTCCCTGGGAACAAGAGCTTCCTGACAGGTATATAAAAGTGCACAGTTTAGAAAGTTTTTTTTCATTTATTTATTGAAGTATCTATTGTCTTTGGTACTATTTGTAGCATCAACCCTCTGACTCTACTGACGATCTTCCTGCTGTAATTGAGTCCGTGGCCTTTCCTTTGTTTGTCAAAGAAGCCTTGGTTATTAGAACAGAGCCAAGGGCTGGACACTGTGCTGTGATTTAATCTCTCTCTATTTTTCTCTTCTTCCCTCAGCACTTCCAGTGCTAATGACGAGGGGGCGTTTCAGAGAGAAGGCTTTGGCAGGCAAAGCATGTCTGAGAAACGCACCAAGCAATATGGAGACGCAAGCCAACTTGACATCATCAAGACCCGCAAGTCCAAGAGCATGGACTTAGGTACTCTAAAGATTAATCCTAAATGCAATACTTGGTCCTAGATACTCTAAAGATGAACCCGAAACACAAAGCTTAGTCTTAAAAACACATTGATCCAAAACACAGTGGTTAGACTTAGATACTCTAAAGGTCAGACTTTGGTCAGGGATTGGACCTAGATACTTTAAATGTCAGACTGAATAGCTGTGACTAGATCTACAATACACCAAGATACCGTAAAAATCAGACGCTGAGCTTGGACCAAAATACTCTAAAGGGCGATCTCAAAAACAGTAATCGGAACTAATTACTTTATAAAGATCAACTCAGAGCACATTACTTACTCCCAGCTATCCCAAAGGTCTGTCCCAAACACAGTTCTTGGACTTCAGTACGTTAAAGGTCAATCTCAAAAACAATAATTGGAATAGGTCAGCCTTCAAAACACATAATTAGACTTAATTACTCTGAAGATCTACTCAAAGCACATTGTTTAGATTTAGACACTAGGTCTCTCTCAAATACAGTGTTTGGACATAAATACTCTATAAAGATCAGTTTCAAATACAGTGCTCGGGCCTAGACGCTTTAAAGGTCGTTCTCAGTAAATAAATTCCCACCCCGAAATCTAATCCATTGCTCAAGTTACTTTCCTCTCTTTATAAGAGCACTTCTCAGAATGCCTCTCATTCTGGGCATCACCATTCACCACTCCACCGTCACTAAGTCTGCACTGGTCTCCCTTGTGCATGTGCTTTCTAATCTGAACACTGTTTCCACTCAACCAATTCTGCTGGATGTTTCTCACTTACTGCTTTACCACTGAAATGGAGCTGGTGCCAGTGTACAGACAAGGCATCCTGTAGAACCTTCTGCACATCTGCTCAGTGTTTCCACTCACCCCAAAGCCAAACGACAACTTGTGTTTTATTTGGAGTTTTTTCTTAATTTTGCATAATTTCTGACAAATTTTCTGATTTTGAGATCAGCAAGTTAAAAGGATTGATTTATGAATCGCATTATTCCCGTCTTTTCTTTGGAGGGAAACATGCGGAATGAGGTCGGTTTGGGCACTAGCATGGCCTCAGTGGAAAAGTGATAACTCTGAATCAGCAGAATCACTGTGGAAGCGCACCTTTTTGTTAAAGAGCACTGACTGATTGTTTCTGTCGTCTGATTTGTTGACGGTGATACTTGCCTGGTTGCTTGCTGCATGTTGAATGGTCAAACTAACCGTCCTGTCGATGTATGTGTATGTGTGCCCCTCACACAGTGGCTGATGAGATTAACCTCACTCACTACACAGAAAACCACCCAGGTAAGCATGACCACTCCTGCACTTCTATTCCTGCACACACACTCACTTCTATTCCACACTGAAGGATTATTAAATCCTTGCCTGTTGTTCTTTAGTGCTGAGATTATTTGTTTCCTGCTGTTTATCACTGATTACTTTCCTAATCCCGTTTGTCACCACTCTCATAAACAGAACCGTTTAAAAAACATAAGTATTCATACTCTGCAATTTAGCAATAAAATGATCCAGAAAAATCGCTAAAATGCACAATTAAAATAAGTTTGTTTTTTGCACATTGTGCTCATTCAGCCAGCATTTAGTTGATTAAAAAGTAAAATGGGAATAAAGTTGTCTCTCAAAAGTCGACTCTGAATCATTGAAATGAGTCAAAAACTCAAGCCATTTGTTTTTAAGGTCAACATGAGAAATTAGCATTAGTGAAGGACACTGTATATTGTTGGAAAATGAAAGTATTTCTTGCATGCATGTCAACCTATAATAAGGTCACTTTAATGTGTTTGGTTTTAGAATTCTTTGATGAAATAGAAAGTTCAAAAGCAAAGTATTTTATTTGAAGCTCTTGTCAAATTATAAATGTGGTTACTGTCACCTTTAATTAGTTTAATGCAACCTTGCTGATTTAAAGTAAATATTTATAAAAATTATTATTATTTTTTTACATGTTTTTTATATATATATATATTCTATTTTCATATACAGGTATTATTTGCCATGAAGATACAACAGGTTGCAGTGGTGTTGTAAAGCATTTTGTTGCAATATTACAAACGCACAACTGTATTATATTAAAAAAAAAAGCAGAGGAGGTCTGACACGCTTCAATAAGGCAGTGCTGCGTGATGAAGATAAATTCACGCAATCTTTCCTGTCCTCCACTTACATTCATTTATCTTCTTCACTTATTACAGGAACACATCTTCACGTCTTCATGGCTGACTACATACGATTGCAGTTCATGCGCGCACACACACACACACACACACACACACAGATAAATGCAGCTGCTTTTATCAGTGTTACGGTTGAGATTTGTGGCAGACAGAGTGTGTGCATGACTTGTTGATTGTGCTTTGTTGTTTAACTAGCAAACTCTTCCTCAGGCTCTTCCTCACATGATGTTGGCCCGTCTCTCGGCCTAAAGAAGTCCAGCTCTCTGGAAAGTTTACAGACTGCCGTCGCTGAGGTGACACTCAACGGCGACATGCCTTTTCACCGGCCGCGGCCACGCATCATACGGGGGCGGGGCTGCAATGAGAGTTTCCGAGCCGCGATTGACAAATCATATGACAGGCCAACAGCTAACGAGGAGGAAGCGGAATGCATGGACACATGTACGGCTGGTCCTGATTGGTTTGATCAGCGAATGCACTAAAGTTTGATTACTGTTGAAAAATTTTTTAAATTTTGCTGATAACGACTGATAATAAGTTTCCCATTCTTGTGTTTTTTCTGTAGTGGAGGAAGACACTGAAGGAAGCTCTAGATCGGGGCGGGATTCGGTTTCCACGGTAGCTGATCTCACCCCGCTTCCCGTCACCGAGCAACAGCTGATCAATGGGAACCAGCCTCAAAACGACAAAAAGAAAGAAAAAGGGGGGAAGGACAAAAAGAAGCCAGAGAAAGAGAAGGGTAAAACAAAGAAAGGAATGCTCAAGGGCCTTGGAGATATGTTCAGGTAATTAAAAGCAGATCTGAACAGCTTTTTGTGTCAGATAAAAGAGACTAAGAATAATGATGATAAGAGCGCAGATGAGCCCAGAGCACTTTTTCTTCATGTCCTTAATTACCTCAAAACCCAACAATAGAATAAAAAGCCTAGTGAGCTGCCCACCGACGCATCATAGGCGTGTTCCTGTCTCAAAGGCTCTGGCAACAATAGGCAGAACAACAAAATTGGTGTAAGATGGGAGTGAAGAAATTGAGGGGTGTTTGGACAGGCAGATATTACCAGCACATTACTATGGTGGCAGGTTGCAGTGCTGTTGAAAAGGTGTTCTGGGTGGTTTCGGGTGCGTTGTTAGGTGGTTGCTAGGGTGTTTAAAATACCACATTGCAGAGTTTCTTTATTGTTTTTATTTGTAAATATAAGCTAATGTTGCCTTTTCAAGCTTCATGCTGCCTAAATAAGTTTAGGTTATAGTGCATGAAATTCATAAAATGAATATTAATTTAAACTATTAAATACTGAAAAGAGCTGATGGAAAAGATTTATTGAAAATGCTACATTTTAGTGCTTACATCATATAATAACTAGACCCAACATGATTAAAGTTTATTTAAATTGTTAATTAAGGGTTTTTACCATTTAAAATTTTGGCACCAGAAATATATTTTAATAGTATTTAACTTATCTTCACCAAGGCTGCATTTATTTGATCATCAAACATAGAGTGAAATAGTAATATTGTGAAATATTGTAACTCTAAATATATTTTAAAATATAAAAAAAAATTACTTTCCTCATCAGTGTCACATGATCCTTCAGAAATCATTTTAATGTGCTGTTTTTAAGAAACTTTATTATTAATCTTTAAAACAGTAATAGTGCTATTATATTTTAAAATATCACTTTTCATCAATTAAATGCATTTTATGGAATAAAATTAGTGCTGTCAAAGATTTAATCGCATCAAAAAAAAAAGTTTTTGTTTGCATGATATGTTTGTTCTGTGTATATATATTGTGTGTGTGTGTGTTTATATACACACAAACATGCATGTATATATTTAAGTAAAATCTATTACTTTATATTTATAAATAATGTAAATTATGCATGTGAATACATGTTAATATTCTTTCAAAATATACTTATGCATGTTTGTGTATTTATATATACATAATAAATAAACGCAGTGCATACAGATTATGTAAACAAAAAGCCTTTATTTTGGATGCTAATAATCGCAATTAATCATTTGACAGCACTAAATAAAATATTATTTTACTGATTCCATATTTTTAAAATAGTGTAGTGTACAGGTACTACACTATAGATGGTAGACAGCAGTGTATCTCACTAGTATTCCGACTTCCTGTACTAATATAAAAAAATAATGGGATTGAAATCTAATCATTAATATTGATAGACTGTGCGTTTGTGTGCTCTGTGGAGTGACAGTATGTTCCTGAGCTCTAGGCAGAATGGACAATCAAATCCTAGACACAAAGGAAAAGTTTGAGTTTCCACAAAGTTTAGTGTAGAGGTACCAGAGGGAGAGAAAGCCAGAACGCAGCTCATTTGAAGCTTTTTGAATCTGTCAGCAATAGATAAATCGTATTTGAAAACGTCGAATATTTTAGACGGCTTCTGGGGCAGTGGAGTGTTTTAATGGCTGTCATCTGCCTCACTGAGCCAAAGATACCTGCTACATATTAATGAGCGCTCTACATATTAATGAGCTCCGCAGAATATCAGAACTCATAGACATACAAAGGTACTGCAACTCCTTTCAGCATTCGAGCACACACTTGTGTCCTAGCACATGTCAGCGGAATATTAATGAATCGATATGCTTGATAAAACAAAGATTTGCAGAGAAGAGAAGACTCTTCGCGCTCTCTGCTTTGCAGAGTTGCAAAACAGTGATTAGTTTGTTAAATGAATTAGAATAGATGGATTAAGAGCTTTAACGGTGGTTTAATTAGAGCAGACAGGTTTAAGAGCTTTTTTTTCAGAAGCATAATGTCCATTACAATTGAAGGCACATGTGACTAGTATTTAGAATCAATATGCTTTTTAATGCTACTTCCAAAAAATTTCCTTATAATTTTTTTTTCATTAAAATAAACTGTTGTTGGACAGTTAATTAATAGGAATGAACTTGTGACATGGGTTTGTGTGTGTTAAAGGTTCGGGAAATACCGTAAGGACGAGCGTTTGGATGGACCGAAGTGGAAGGTAGAGGAAACTCATGCATCGGAGGAAGAGACGCAGAGAATGAGACAAGAACAAGAGAGGTACACACACACACACACACACACATACAGAGACTCAGAGCTAATCTTAACTATCATCAGCCTCTAATCAGAGGCATTTCCTGACATTTTACCTGCCAGCCATACCCACTTCCTCTAACCTTCTTCCTCTGTGATTGTTTTAGCCCTGTTGCTCGTGCCATCATTGTGTTTTGCATTTTGATGCTTTTATATTTTACATACTAACGCTTTAGCTAAGCCTAATGTGTTTTAGTCAGTTTAAGTTCATCATGTGAATGTTCACCTGCAGGTGTGTGTATGTTCATGTTGTTTTATTAATAATGCCATGTGAGCCCCCTCCCGTTTTCCCTTCTGTCCTGTGAGACCCTGCTGAGAAATCTCCACTCTTTCAATCTTTCTCTTAATCTCTTTCTCTAGTACACGCTCATTTATCATCTTGCTTTTGATGGGGGTTAGAAGGGTGCTTCAGTATTTTTTTAGGACCTTAATGAAGAGATTTCAGGCTTTAATAGGAAAGTAAAAAAAATGTGCATGTTTGTATATTAATGTTTTGGATTATTCAAATTGTATATGCACTGTTGCAAAAACAGCAGTATACGACAAAAAATTACAAAATAAAATAAGAAAATAGAAATGCTAATAAAACAATGTAATATTAACTATATTAATTATTATGTTTTAGTATATTTATTTTTATGATCATTATCATCTGTGCATATTTTGTCATTTTCTTCTTTAATTTATGCCTATATAGGATTCAGGCTAAAACACGAGAAATTCGTCAGCGTCAGGCCAGAGAACGAGACTATGCAGAGATCCAAGACTTTAGCCGGTCAACTCTGACCTCACTTCCTCCTGAAGAGCCGCCATACGCTGGCATCGGCTCACTGGAACACGGCGGGTACCACCGGATCCACACGCCTCCGGACTCACCATACACACACAAACAGAACACCCGAAACGGACACCCCTCGACAACAGACAGGTATTTACTATAACAACTTTCATTTTTAAATATCAAACTCCTTCCACTTCCTGAACTGTCAATGTAGTATTCTGAAGTTAAGCTGGTCTAAATGCTCTCCTTGAGTGGTGTAAATAGTGGTCTCCAGGGCGTTCATAAAACCCGATCTGTGAGAATATTTTGGGTTGTGTTAGAGTTGCATGTTTTCTTGAGACTAAAACAAATACAGGCAGAGCTCGACAGGAAGGCCACTTCCTTTAAGAGCCCTCAGGGAAGAGGAAATGGGTGTCATTCCAGTGAAATGCAGAGAATGGAACTGTGGGAATTATCCTCACAGATCTGCAAAAAAAAAAGCTCCTTCCCGATGCCTGATATGATTTTTGAAGATATTGAGACTAATTGAAGCTGTTATTGTATGCCATGATGATGATATCAACATCAATAAGTCATTCTTTACTGTCTTTTAGATGACTGGAAAACAACATTATCTTTACTCTTTAGCTGTGACAAATGTGAACAGTTTACCATTTCCTTTAATATTAATATTTTAATAAATCTTAAATCAATCACTTTAATAGCAGAAAACATTCTCACAGTTAAGTGTGGCATTTAAAGTTGAAGAATGCATGATGTTTCTTGTTTCTCATTTAGATTTAGTTTTTTTGTGTCAGCATAATGCACACAAATTTTATTTAAATATTTTAAGAGGGCTTTTTTTATGTTTTGTGGATCAAAGATCTTGCATCAACTTGTGTAAACATTGTGAAATGCACAGTTGGGTCTAGAACATGAGCAATCTAGAGGCAACGGTTACTCCTGATATCAGTTGTAAAAGAGGCTATAGTAGGAATCGAACAATAATAGAATTATTTTTACAATGTCGCAGCTTTAGTCGGTCACACGCTCACACAGACACACACAGTATCTGACCTAGATATCAGAGTGTTGTAGCATTCTGGCTGTCAGCTGCAGTATGGTTTAAGTCCCTCAGTGCAGAACGTTTAAGTAAATGAGAAATATATCTGTTCAGTCAGCAGAACTTCTTTTTGAAACCTGATAAAAAGCTTATACGCGCACAAACCCAGTTCTAGTCCAGCTGAGGTGTAATGATGATACTAAGATGCGAAGTAAGGAGTCTTGGAAGTGATGTTTGTGCCGTGAAGGTGTCTCTCTCTTTATATATGTGTATATGTCATTGAATATTAAAGTTTTTGCTCTAATGTTTATTTGCTTTTTTTCTTTTTATTACGTGCATAAAGAAGAGTGTATGTGTTTGAAATGGTCAAAATACACACAAAATATTTTCAAAAAAGAAATTAATTAAATAATTGATGTGGGGGGGTTAAAACGTGTGTTTTTGAGTCTGTAATCTGTTTAATCTGTGTTCTTGTGATCTGTTGATATGGTTTTTTTTCTTGAGATACTCAGAGGATTTCAATGTTAATGGAAGGATCAGAGGAATGTAATAGATCAGAGAAAAAAAAGAAATGTGTGTGTGTGTGAGAGAGAGAGAGAGAGAGAGCGAGTAGGGCCGTTTAAAGAAATTAAACTCAATCTCTCTTATTCATTTCCACTCATAACCCCTCCTCTCTGAGCTGGGATTTGATTCTCCCAGGTTTTATTAAATTGACTTTCTAGATTTAAGTGAGAGCGACAACGTGCGCACACACACACACACACACACACACACACAACCTGTTTCTGCGGGGTTTTTTTTAGCAAAGATATCTGAGCCCTTCCTGTTCGCTTGTGAGCTGATGACCACGGGGCCACTGTCCATATCTCTGGTCTCCCACTGCAGCGAAGTAGTGTTATCAACATTCCTTCTGATGAACTTTAGGTGTGTGTGTGATTGTGTGTGTGTGTGTGTGTGTGTGTGTGCACTCTTGCTGAGTTGACTATGAGCCCTGTAGGGAATTTTAAAGAATGAACGTTGCAGAGGCCAATTAAAGCAGCCAAACGCACACAGAGGGTAAACATCTGACTAATCCCACAGCATTCATGCTGAGAACTCACACACACATGCATACACACACAAGTTTAAGCTCATTATCAGCATTCCCTGGCACACTGCGTGGAAAAAAAGCAGGGATTAAGAAAAACCAAAGCGTCAGAAACAAACTCGCAGCTTACAGATGGATAAAGAGAGTGTGACACCACTGCTAATTAAAAGAAATAAATGAGTAAAGAGGAGAGCAATGAGTGGTAGCAGAATTTAGATGTGCCACTGTAAAGAAAAAGGCCACCTCTGTGGTTTGAAAAATAGATGGATTTCAGTTACAAATGGCATGTTGTACACTTTTGATGCGCGTTTAGTTTTATCTAGCGTTATGGGTTTTTCCAATGAAGTTTAACAGGATCGTTGTCGTTTCCCCTCTGAACTTTAGTTGTTTTTAAGATTTTAAGCCTTATTGCTTTGCTATGAGTTTTGATTGGCTGTCCTCCATGTGTTGGCCTAGTTCAGTCCACACAAAAATAAACATTTTGTCATTTACTCACTCTGATGGGTTTCCAAATTTGAGTTTCTTCCTCTTTGGAACATAAAAGATGGTATTTTAAAGAACGTTGTAATCCAGTGCAGATAGAATAAATGATGACAGAATTTCATTTTTGAATAAAACATATTCCTATAATTAAGCCAAGTTTGTGAATATTGATGGGTGTTATGTAAAATTTGCTGTTAATATGCTCATGTTGTTGAGTGGGTTTTTGCAATAATAAAAGCATTATTTTTCGCTCATTTTGGCAATATTCAGCTCAAACTTTGATCATTGAGGCCTACGATCAATCGGTTACAAAATATATCAAAATATATAACCTGTATGAAGTTTTAGTCCAGTTCCATATTGCTAACTAACATCTTCAGGGGAAAAAGACATGAACACAACATGAGGATTGACTGTGTAAATGATGAATTAGCTAGATTGTTTTATCATGCATTGTTTCTGAGGCAAAAATAGACTAAAACTCTAACATGACTCTAATTTTTAAATACTTTGCTCTGGGTGGAGCTTGTATTGTAAATGTTGCAGTACATCAAAATCTTAGGTCAAAGGTGCAAAAAAAAATCTGTTTTGTTTATTTGGAGGTCTATATTCCTCCTTCGAGCTTATAGTGGAAGTTATTTGATCCATTATGATAGCACAGCTGATATTCCAGACGGCTCATCCACAGACTGCACACATGGTTTGTTTTGGAAAGGTCTGCTGAGGGGTCAGTGTGTTTGTAGTAGCTGGTGGTCTGTGGTTTCAGCCACTGAGAGTTTGTGTCTGATTGTGGTCTAATGTTTATAAATGAACAGCAGTGGGGTGATGTTAATGAATCCCCACAGCGCTGGTGGTTGAACCATCTTTCATTTGGGCCAAGTTAGATGCTCTAATGATGAATGGATCAAAAGACTTTCAACACAATCCAGAGCTACATTATCCTTTTCGTGCTGATTTATCTCTGAGACAATTACTAGGATATGTTTGCTCTGTAATTCTCTCTCCCTCGCTTGCTTTCTTGTTCAGGCTAGTCAGTGAATGCTCATTTAAAGGAACACTTCAGCCAAAAATTAATATTCTGTCATCATTTATTACCCGTATTTATCTGTGGAACACAAAAGAGAGAATCATCTCTCATGCAAAACTCCGTCTGTGTGCTTGTCTTTTATTAATGAAGATATTGTGCAGATTAACAAGCAGAAGAAATCTTCCCTTTCCCTTTGTGAACTCAAACAGGCCTCCCATAATGAAACTAAATCCAGTATTTGCAATATTCTCTAAAGGATTTAATCTGTCACAACTTCTGATTATTAATTATGAAGCCACACAAGCAGACGACAAACCAAGTATAGTGATAAACAGACATTAGAGGATAATAACCATCTGTTAAAAGCTAAATATTCCACTGAGACATCAGATTATGTATTTTGTGTATTGTGGCATATGGTTTCAGATCTTTTCGGCTTCGAATGCTTAACTATTACTCTTGACGTCAAACGGAGGTCGAAAGTTCAGAACCGAGTCAGGGTGACCCAAAAACCAACGTTACGAAGTTCCCAGACCACCTCGATCACCACTGTGCCCTAATTACTTCTGGGACTGTCTCTGTAGCTTTTTTTAGAAAGCAATTGCTAAAGGAGGTATTTGGCCCTGTTTACACCTGGTAGCAACATGCTATTTTTTGCTTCACAGTTATTATCTCTACATTAAATCTTACAAATATCATTTTAATCTGACACCTAATTTCTAATCTGTGAAACGGTTGTTAATACCAGGTGTAAACATGGCCTAAGAGAGATGCTTTGCAGTGCTTCTGGAATAGGGGTGGGTTTGCTGTTGTACTGAAGAATGATTATTGGAGAAAGATTGAATAGGATTGGTAGCAGGTTGATCTCAAACCTGTATCACTGTTCCACAGCTTTGACAGCGTTTGGAGTTTTCCCATTTATAGTGTGCAATACTCTTGATGCAAAGCTAGACACTGCTTGGTGTTTATCTGTAAGTGAATTCACCTGTGTATTTACTGCGTGTGAAATGATGGTTTGTTATCTGTGTGTGTGTGTGTGTGTGTGAATTGAAGAGTTCCGCTGAACTGAGTGGATGCCCTTTCTTTGACCCCTCAACAAGATGACCTACTTTCCTGACAGAAACACTGTTCTTTTGTTGGTAACGCTCCTCTCCTCTCCCTGTCTTTTTACTCTATTTCTTCCAGGATATAATGTCCTTATGTAGGCTGCTTTCTTTGTGTATTTAGCGTTCTACAATGAAGAATCAAGCTTGTGTGTGGTTTATTCGCCTCTTTCTTATTCTGCAACGTTTGCAAAACAGATCTTGCATCTTTTGTGCAGCACACCAGGTTTGGTCTGTAAATGTACTGTATTTGTAGCAACTTAAACCTAGTGAGTTGCCTTAATGTCTGTGTAAGCATTGTTATTTGTGTTATAATGAAGCGATCATCTAAACCAGGGTTCCTCAAATCTTACCCTGGAGGTCCGATCCACTGCAGAGTTTGGATCTAACCCTAATCAAACACACCTGAGCATG
>JAUCNO010000152.1:12431476-12508949 GCA_032353835.1 Enteromius viviparus
ATTTTTTTGCACCCTCCGATTCCAGATTTTCAAATAGATGTATCTCGGCCAAATATTGTCCTATCCTAACAAACCATATATCAATAGAAAGCTTATTTATTGCTTTCATATGATATATACATCTCAATTTTGTTAAATTTTACCTTATGACTGGTTTTCTGGTCCAGGTTCACATATGTAAATCAAGGAAAGAATAGGTTATTTATAACAGAATAATGTTAGGACATTCAAATTTAAATACCACACTTAAAATAGTAAAGAAGCATGCACTCTATGCTGAAGAAACAATACCACGTGCATTTCTTGAAGGAAGTATGAACAAGAAAGGGGAAAATGATAGAAGCAATAGCAGAATTAAATTTTAAGGTTGTAATAAAATGGTCAAATGAAATAAATAATCAAATTTGATTTTATGATAGAGACGAGACTTATAAACGGATACTACACTACGGGGCAGAAGGTGGCGGTAGTGCTTCTATGTACGTTAGTTGCCAGCCGCCGATAAAACAGGAAACAGATGATGACTAAAACATTGCGCCTAACGCATCGTGCCGCTAGATGTCAGTGAAGGACGAGGGATGTTGAACTGGTTTAGTCCAAACAACGAAAACAGACCCCTACACATTGGTATAGTCCCGTTTGGGTTCATTGTGTCAGACAGTTGAGTTTCAATTTCACTACTATTATCTCACTAATACTGTGAACTGCTTGTAATAACAGATTCCACATCGACACGAGGATAAAAGCAAGGCTCAGACAGGAGACATTCGAGCTTTAAAATTTAAGTCTGCCAGCTGTCAAGACAGACCATGGCGTTTCTGATGTCAAAACTCGCTGCTCGTGTTTGGCTCTTCACATCCAGCGCTGGGAACAGATGTCCGACTCATCTCGATTTGGTCAGCACACTTGCACATCGCTCCTTTCATGCGCTCAAAGCGCTGCACTCCCCGGGGCTCTTACGTAAAGCAGACAAGTGGGAGAAGGTTTCCACGGCCTCAAAGTCACTTCACAGGCGGAGTGCAGGGGCTGTTAAGCCGCGCCGCATCACCGGTGTGGTCGTGGGCGCTGTGGGGGTCTCTGCTGTGGCGCTGGCCTCTCTGAGCACGAGCACGAGCACGCTGCACGCCATGAGCGCGCGGCCCGAGCTGAACCTGGATTCAGAGAGCAGCGACTGGACAGAGGCGAAGAGTGAGTGCCTGCCTCCCCAGAGATCAGAGCCTCTGTCCTGCACACACACTCCACTGAAAGAGAAACACACATCATTAAAATTATGAAGAAACATTACCGCCATCATAGATCTGGCTCTGGTGTCACATTGAAGGACTTTTATTATCCCGATTAAACGGCTATCTATCTACACTGTAAAAAAAATATGTCAGACGGACAGTAAAAAACAGGCAACCAGAATTTTAGTGTAAAAATATGGTAACATTTTAGGTTTTACAGATTTAACTTAAACTCACTCAAAATAATCTGTTTACTATCTTTGTTAATACACTGATACTGAAGTCACATAAACCAAAGCTCACCACAAACAGCTTTTCCACAATCTGAGAGGAAAAACCCCTCAATATAAATATATTATAGGTTCGCTGTTATTCACACATATGCTAAACAGCATCATAGTAATACATGAAACTGAAATAAGGCAAATATGCACATAACTGATGAGAATAAGACTAAGAAGAAACAGTTGTATATAATGAGGGCAGATCTATCTATCAGAACTATTTGACACTTTCAGACTAGACTCAAGACAACATCAACATTTTATCGAATCAGAATCACTGTATTTGTCAATATCAATAAGCTCTGATATTTGTAAATGTATTTTAAATAGTTTTTCTTTTTATTTATTTCATTTGACTTGGTTTGCATATTTGTCTATGGTAGAAAAGCTTTGCTCCATGGATAAGGAGAAGAGGAGGGAACTGTACAGGATTGACTTTATTCCTCTGGAGAAGATTCCCGTGTGGAGTCCATCAGGTGAACAAAACACACTAAAACAACCTTCATGTATAACAATAGTAATAATAATACAAAAGAGAATTGTTTTAATCCTGAATCAACTAAACCGGTTTGTAAATAATATATTAATAATAAACCGATTGTTGTAAGTAGATCAACTTAAATGGGGGTGGTTGTGTGTAAATAAATACATGCTTCTTTTTAGGTGACTCCTCTTGTGTGCCTCAGTACAAAGCCAAGGAAGAGCTGAATAAGAAAATATCCCTCTTCGGTGGTGACATCACAAAGCTGGAGATCGATGCAGTCGCCAACGCAGGTCAGACACTAAGAACAGGAAAATTCATAGTCGACATTACCTGATCAATTTTATTGTTTCCCAAGTACGCCTAATTTTATAAACCTAAAACACAGAGTCAGCGTTTTATTGTTAAGATATTTTTGCACACAGAGTCTTGGTCATTTTATTTTTTTGTTTTTTCGATTATTAAAAGAGTCATTTTTGTTGAAAATGCAATGCGCAGGGGGATTTGGCATAGCTGAGCTTTAGTGCTCTAGGCCATGTTGTCTCTGAATGAACACTGCCCTATATATTAAGGCAGTGAACCCTTCATCTTTGTTTGCAGCACTAAATGTCTATTTGAGTTTAGAAAGCACTTCAACAGAGCGAAGAAAAACCCCTTCTCAGCCATATTGCTCTTTTTCCAGTACTAATAAAAGGTGCCTTTTATAAACTGCAGAAATCATCAGCAGTCCTCATCGTTAGATGTCATGTCACCAGGTGGAGATAGAGTGTGGTATCTAGTCCCTTTATAGACACACCTGAAGGTGTCGTAACGTTCATCTGCGTCTGCGAGTTGGCAGTTGGAGAACAAAGTGAGTTTTATTGACTTTCAAGCTTCTTCACATTTGCATCCTTTAAATAGCTAAAGAGTCAAGTCAAGCAAGATGACAGACTAAAAACTCTCTCAATTCTTAGTAAAGATGCACCTGCAAGCTTATAATAGCTATATTTAATTTCGCCGAAGGAAACAGAGGGACAGATTTACAGCATATTCAGTGTACTGTTGTATACGTCGGTGTCAGTTGTTTAATTCTAAAATATTTATTGCGAACTAAGACTTTGTGTTTGTACATCTATCCCTCATAGTGTTGTTACACTCATGTAAAAATTAATATGTCGTTTATCTGAACTGAGGTCCAGAAAATGAATCAATCTGATAATTAATATGCTGCTATTTAAGTCAGCGTTTCAAGATATTTAGCATATTGACATTAGCATATTCATACAGCGTTAGTAGAGTGCTCAGGTTTATTATTTCTCCATCATCAGCTCTAAGCTGCCATAAAGCAAAGCAATGACTGGTTAATGTTTTAGCAATTATATTAGCACAAGACTTTATTCTTACTGCTGGTGGACCTGATGGAGCTCGTTGAAACAGGTGTGCAGAGAGATGCTTTCAGACTTGTTTGGAACAGGAGAAGAAGTGGGCGAGGAGAAAAAGAAGCTGAAAAGGCAAAGGACCAAGAGTGGGCATGGAGAGAAAGAGAGGAGTTTGTCTGACAGGGCATTGATTCATCTCTCCCAGTTGACGCATTGATCCGCTGGCCGTAGGTCTCGGTGTAAAAGCGTGAGGATTAACAGACTGTCCAGTGGTCATTAATTTAGAGGCTGGAATGAACTTCCCAGTACTGCTAAGTGTGCATCTCACTCACCAAAGTACCCAAGTGAACACAAGCATGCACTCTAAGAGGATTGTTACCTGTGTGTTTTTGTAGCATGCTGCTTTATAGGTTTTGCAGGTGGTAGTTAATTTCATTCACATTTTGATGAAAGATCATAAAAGCAAGCATTTCTGTTTATGGAATAACATGCATGTGGTGTACGCAAGAAGGATGTTGTGTATGAAGAGTAGGGAGTTTACATTTTTTCACATTTATAACAAATTTTACAAAGTTTTAAACATAATTAATTTAATAAGATTAATATTTGTCAGTGATGCATAAATGAAAGATTGCATAATCCAAAAATCTCAGCATGGCTTATTATTATTTAGTAGATTTCAGTAATATTATTCTTAGAAGATTTATTCATGATGCATTCAGTTGAACATGGTTAAAATATGATTAACTTCAAGTAGTCAAAATGTATGAGACTGGGATGAATTGGGTATTTTGATGATAAGTACTATTTAAACAGCCTGTTTATGAGTAATGTTCGTTTCATTTATGTTTGAATGACAAATATGCATTGCATTAAGTATTAGTTTATGGTAAAACTCTTGGAAAAAATCCAAACAGGCCTGACTATCTCTTAGAGTGCCGCACATCAATATGAAGAAAATTATGCATGTACTGTTTAAAGAATCGCACCCTTATCTGTATTAGTATACTCAGTGTATATATAATTCAGTGACCATACCTTTGACCAGTCAAATTATTTCTATTGCGTTTATCTTTACCTTTTCATTAGTGGAAACATCTCAGCATGGGTGAGCAAGATTTTTGGCAGAGGGGCCACACTGAGTTTTAAATGGAAGGCGGGTGTTATTACATTACCGTTGCAATTTTCTTCACGATTAAATCTTGAATTTTAAAAGCTAAGAGAAGTCTTATGTACTCATTCTAATAAATGTTACACAATGTTCTGAAGTATGTCTGACTAATGGGGCCAGTCGGTTTATTTTTTTAACTACTCCTCAGTATTGCTTTACAAAGACAGTTTTGACCAAGGTTTATTTTACTTCCTCCTTGGAGAGTTTAAGATTCATATGTACACAATGGTAAGCTAAGGGCCTTAGCCTCTGAGAAACATTATAGGAGTAGTTCATTTTCCAAGGTTATTGTATGTTTCACTAAAACGTTTTTTTTTAGTAGCAGTACAAAATGGATCATTATCAAAGGAATTGTGTCATGCTCATGTGCCCATTTTATCAAAAAATGTCAAGATTTTAAGTTAGGTTGTATTGAGGGGTGTCCTTATCTGATATATCTGTCCCAACAAGTGCTTAGCCATTTCATTTTCCCTTTGGTGTATCACTGAGATGTAAGCAGCACAAAGCAATGACTTTTATTTGAATCACCTCCAGTTTAGTGGCACCTTTCACAGTAGAGAGAGGGAATATACTAACATTTGCCTTATTGGTTAAGTTAAATAAAATACTGGGCATGTTGTACAGGTGAGTATGTACTACTGAGTGATACCAGAGCTTTCGAATGACAAAACAATTTCAAGATAGTTGACCTGGGGCTGGATTAAACCACACAGTTTGTTTGCTAGGCTCTTAAGGTCAGAACTTTAAAAAAACGTTGAACTGAGCAAAAACGTACATTCTTTGAAACTTTGAGAACTCAATCAGTCGATAGTGAGAGTGATGGAGAAGTGGGCTGGAGAGGGGAGGACTGTTTGTCTGTTGTTCTCAATAAAGATTGGATTTACAATAACATTGCCTCCACCCCCTGTCTTCTCTCTCCTCCCTCTCACAACATTTTACAGCTCTTGGCTCCTGGATCAGCCCTATAAAACACCGTAAACATAAAATCCACAAGCACTTAGGAACTGTCCTTCCGAGAGCAGTGGTGGAGGGAGGGATAAACATCCTTTTTACGCCACTAGCCATCCATCGCTCTGTCAATCCACCCATCCATCTAGTTAGTGGGAGAGGATATACTGTCCTGTATTGGTTTATTAAGATGCATTACATTGTGAATAGTGTATTGTGATTGGGTTTGTGAGAACACCCCCCCCCCCCCCAACATGCCCTTGTCTGTTTTACAACTGAAAAAGTACACAAAAAAAAAGAAAAAAAATTATTATTAGGGGAAGGTTATGATGTAGGATCATAACCTAATAACTGAATAAACAGTGTTGTTTATTGAAGATTATTTGGAGTGTTGCCTTGCAATGTTTGCTCATGGGAGAAATTGCATTCACCGTCCGTGTTTAGTCTGCTGGGAATTAAAAACGAGTGTCAGTGTTCAGAGTTATAGATAAGCAATATTGCAGACAGATACAGAAACGATCCCAGATAAGAGTGACGCCATGTAGTATAGATTAAAAGTGTTTTTATTAGATTTCTTGAAAATAACTAAATTGAATGGATTTGATTGAATTTCTGTATTATATAAAGTAGCAAAAGAAAGTGGAGGGCACTGTGAATGGGCAGAAGGTTACTAGTTATTTTTTTCTCTCTTAAATTTCTACTTTTGACTGACAGTGGAACAATCTAGAAAGCCCCAAGATGTGTTGCGCCGAACTCTATCTTTACCCTCTGCCAGAAAAATAGCCCCACAGATAGAGAAGAGAGGCATGACAGAGGATGAGAATGAAGAGAGTAATGCTGCATTTCTGTCTGCGCAGTTTTAGCCTTCACTGCCGGGTAAGACGGTATGCATAATTCACACTGATATGTCTTCCTTTCACAGAAAGCTTGTGATATTCACACAGCTTTAGCAGGGAGTGTGGATAGCGCCACACAAGGCGTATGTAAAATGTGTAGACATCTCTAAATAGGTCTGAAAATGCAGCTTATTTGTCAAAGAGCATAAGCCATTAAATCTGTTATCTGTTGCAAATGAAGCTCCGCATCCTTAGCTGGTGGTTCAGACCCCTCTCACCAGCGTAGGCGAATTTAAAATGAGTTCACACTGAGAAATCTCACATCTCTCAGCATATGCCACATTGTTGCTAATTGGAAACCAAGCTTGTTGGAGGGAAATGGTTGTCACACACGCAACCCTAATAAATTCATTCTGTCTGCGTCGCTTATAAAATTTCATTTCGGTGAAATGGCTTTTCTTTTATATAGCGTTTTAGCCAATTTAGTTTGTTTTTTGAACACTGCGGCAATTTGAAAGAAGAAAAAGGGTTTAAACACGTATTTGAACAATAAATATAAATTGGATAAGAATATGATTTGTTCATATATTTTGGAACATCCAGAAATTCCCAAATGTAGTGCCGTGATTGAATTCTGTTTGATGCCCAAGGCTTTGGAATCAATTTTCGGGTACTGAACCTTTAATGATATGAATGATTTTGGATACAAAAAAAAAGAAAGAAAGAAAGAAAGAAGGTTCTGGGCATGTTTGCAGAATGGCAGCCACGTAGCAGTTATTTCAGGCCTCGTTAAAAGCCATTCTCACACAATCAATCGCCACTTTAGCTCCAATGAAGGAATGTGAAATTGTTGGTCTCCTCTCAGTCTAATTAGTCTAATTGACCCGATTTGGTAAATGCAGGGGAAAAGAGGTATGCGGTTCATCAGGGATGACTTGCTGCAGTTTGGATAGGTGCAATCGCTTGGTGTAATTGCAATTGTCAGTTTGGTTTCACTAGGTACAATGTGAGAGGCGCTGAGAAGCCCTAGGTGTAGCTTCTTGGGATTTGATTTACCAGTAATTGGGACTTGTCAAACTCTCAAGTTAATTGTTGGGTATTGTGAAGTTGGCCTTTTTAACTGGTAATTTTAGTGGTGAAAGCTGCTTTTGAGGTATTCTTTGTCCTTGGCGGATCGTTACGGATGCTGTTACTTCACCTTCCTCCATATGTCAGTGTCTGCAACTGTCTTCATGCTTAATAAGACTCAATAATTTGATGTTGCTGTGAATTTTAAATCGCTATGAAAGAAGGTGCTGTTTTCCAATTATCTAGAATTACGTTCATTTGAGAAATGGGTTGGGGAACAGGTGCGAATAACTAATTGAACTGTATGTTGTCTGAGAAACCGCACTGAGGACATCATGTGCTTTTTACGTACATATTAAGCTATTAAAGAGCTTGTGTTTAAGGGCCATTCTTTCTTGGATACTGTATCCTGTGCTTCCCCCTCTCATTATATTGATCTCTACATTGCTTACACAGGCATTACCACACTCCCCAGATTGGAGACATGTTTGCTTTCAAATAGACGGTATCAAATTGGCTACACTTTTCCTTATTCACTCTTCCAGCTGATGAATGTGCACCATGCCTATCAATGCCACCATGGAGATTTGGCTTCATAAGGACCTAAGAACCGACAGGGGGATTTTGTCTCCTACATGATGTGTGAATTTGATATTATTTTGAAGCACAGGGAAAATGTTTTCTTGGATTATAGATGGTATATTTCTATATATGTATATATAAACACATCAACAATGTGTTTCATCACAACTTTTAATGATACATATATCAATGAAAAAGATAACAAGCTTTATTTACTATTCATCATGATTTATATCCATATCTATAACGAGAGAAAGAAGTAATTTACATGGACTACTTTTTGAATAGTTCACTTTTAAAATGCATCAGAAAAAGGCTGGAAAATAGCAGATCCGGGACGGATATCCTTTTAGTGTTCCTACCTTTCTACTCTCCCGGCTAATGCTGCGTTTAAGTCACACAAAGTCAGACTGTGGAAAAAAAGTGGATTGTCTTTAATCAATTAAAGACCTTTGTTCTCTCTCTTCCTTGTTAGCCCACACACAAGATGCAGAGGTTCACAGTGTTACATATTTTATTAATCCCTGATTTCTGTTTTTCCTGCACCTCAGGGGTATAGATACACACCGAATACATAAAGAACGAGCCAACGTGTTAAAAGTTTTTCTAGTCATCTACTAGATTTCATGTCCATTATATTTTCTGGTATGTTCAGTATCAACAAGCCCTGCCCTTGTTACATGCTAAATTGACAGCGTTATCTATGTCAGCCTGTCAGTTTGGGTTCATTCATCAATTACGGTTGCCCCCTTTCATGATTGTCTTTCTGTTCAGTTTAAATGACCTCAGATTTCTTATTCCTTTCGTTATAATTGAAATGCATTTGTCTGTTGTTGAGCAGGTAAAACTACTGAGCTTGGCATATTTTGACTGTTCTTGAAACCTCTATGTGGTGAATGGAAAATGTGATTTTTTTTTTCTTTTTCATAAGATATTCACTTTTCCAATGTCTTATTTTTTTAAGACAAATTTTCTTTGTGAACATGAAACCTTTTTCTGTGCCTTCATCTCTTTCCTCCTCTTTCCTTTTGTCTCCTTCTACCCCACTTTTCTCACTCTCATTAAAAGAAAAGAAACCCAGTAGCAATTTGAGGTCTTTCATTGTCAAAACCATTATCACCACTGTCAGCTCTCTGGGTTGGGAACAAAGTCCTCGTGCTGCGTGCAAAAGAAATAGAGAGAATAAAGGAAAAGCCCATAAAAGGAAGGAGAGAGAACTGAGAATTAGAATAACAGCCCCCCCCCCAAAAAAGATTTCTTTTTTGTTGTTGTTGTCAGTGTCCCCCAGAATGGAAAGGCATCAGTTTTCCCCAGTGCATATATACACTGTAAAGTCCAGGTAGTAAAATGATATCTATATGAACCTGGTCCCAGATCTCATCATCATCATCATGCTAACCCTTAAAATGAGCTAGTTTTAGGACACTGATAATCATTGGTACTAAGATACTAACAGCTTGAATTATCGTCTGAATATTGGATAACATCAACACCAAGAGTGGTATACCTGGCACTTTCTGACTATTATAGGTATTTTAAGCATGTTCCAGAGGGTTTATTCCCATTAAGAACAATGTTTCAAAAACAGACTAAAGGAGGCACAAAGAGTACTTTGGAATAGGGGTGTGCCGAATGAAATCCTGCTTCATCCACATACAGTAAACTCTTAAAAATAAAGGTTCCAAAAAGGGCCACAGCGATGCCATTGAGGAACCTGATTTTGTTTCCCAGGGACCTTTCAGTGAATGGTTTTTAAAAGAACATTTTTCGATAATCTAAAGAACCTTTTTCAATGGAACCATTTGTGGAATAAAAAGGTTCTATGGATGGTAAAGGTTCTTTGAGGAACAATTAAGAACCTTTATTTTTAAGAGTATATCACTAGGTGTTCTTTTTTAACCTTTTTATGTAACCATTTTATTATTTTGCATAATTTATGTTGAGAGTCTGCAGAACAGTCCATATAGCCTTTAAACACCTGATTTTGAATGGTAATTCATTTTGTTGTAACGCCACTACTAAATTACACAGTTCAATTGACAGAATCCTGATTTTGGTTTCAAACATCTTCACCTTACACCAGTGCTCCAATGGTGAGAAATCTATTCTATTTTAAGTATAAATATTGATTTAAAAAAAAATCTACTTGAAATCTTTGATCCAGTAATAAGATTTTGTGTATGATAGATGGGGAAAAACAGTCCCCTTAGGATCGGCACACCCCTACTTTAGAACCTAGGGAAAAGATCCCTTGCCCGACTGCTTTACCTGATAACAGGAACAGAATAGGAAGGGGGTTATAAAAAAGGCTATCACGTGTATGAATAATCTATGTCTGGTATTCCCCCTTCTCTGTACCCTCGATTTGTTCCATAGCCTGGATTTCCTGTGTGGTTTAGGGTGCTCCTATATAGAGTTGCATTATTAGAGGGAAAGATAGTATGAATGTATGTCATATCCTCAACTTTTGCCTTGGGCTGCAAAGGCTGTTGGGCAGACATTGGTGTCATTGGAAACCCGTGAGCTCTGATTTCTAAGATGGACGTGTCTTTTATGGTTCCAGACTCAACATAGTCATCGTAATGTTTGCTGGCACCTCGTGACCCAACAACATCTCTGCCGTATATAGAGTGGTCACCTGGTGCAAGGTACCCCGCACGGTGTCCGTACCAGCAGAAGATGCCAAAAATTAAGAACAAAGACACCAATGCTGTTGCACCTCCAATAATTCCAGCAAGTGGTAGGGCTGACAGCTGGTCAGTTCCTCGATCACTATCCTTATCTGAAATAGGCTGCTCAAGGGGATCCGTCTCTGTTTTGGCACAAGCAGGGTGCTCATGCTCTGAGTTTGTGTTTATGTTTAAACCCCCAGTTGCTGTAAAGGAGGTTCTTTTACCATCGTTTCCGGAGAGAGGCACCAAGCAGATGATGTAACTTGATTGGGGATGTAGTTGCGTAAGTAAATACTCACGGCGATCCCCTGGCACAAGTGTTTCTGTGATTGACCCCATTGCAGGACTGTTGCCTAGTCGCAACCAGGAAAGTCTGAAGGAGGGCACTGGCTGTGCTGCCTGCCAGGTAATGTGAACTGTCTCTGGTGTGAGGGGTTTTACACTGATTAGTAATGATTTACCTGTAACCCCATTTCCACCACCAAGACTGTCCTGGCTAATATCTGAATACTTGTGGCCTGGTCGTCTGGATCTGAGGGTAAAGAGAGAACCCTGCGGAAGTGGAGGGGTTGTTGTCGCTGGTGCTTGTGTTGGAAAATAACTTTTCTCCTTCTTTGCTCCATCGTTTCCAACCATTCCACCTGCAGTGTCTACGCTGACCTCACAGTCTTCCAACTGACTCGTAAGGTCCCTTAGTGCCATGCCTCTTAGTCTCTCTGGTCCATGGCAAGTTAAACCTCTCACAGTCACTGATGAACCTCGCTCATGTAACCAGTCATGAAGCCAGCGGAGGTTGCATCCACAGTACCAAGGATTTCCTCGGACAAGTAATTGTGAAAGGCTGTCCAGGTCCTTGAATAAACCTCTCGGGAGACTTGTCAAGTTGTTACCTGATAGATCCAGTTTTTGTAGCCTTCGCATGCCATCCAGGGAGCCTCGTGGCATGTGGGCTATGGCATTGTCTTGTAGGTAGAGGCGAAGGAGATGCATACTTGGAAGGTTTAATGGTGGTGCCTGAAGTGAGTTACGAACCAGAGAGAGCTCTGTGAGATTTGACAGCCGTGAAAATGTATCATCTGCGATACGCTGATTTGCCAGCAGATTCCCGTCAAGGAAGAGACGTCTTAGAGAGGAGAGACCTCGAAATGCATGTGTTGGAATAGTTGAAATCCGATTGTCATCTAGGCGGAGTTCCTCGAGTGATGCCGGCAGTCCTGATGGTATACTCGAGAGATGGTTGCGTGACAAGAAGAGAAGACGCAGCCTCGGATTGTTGGCAAATGCTTTGTCTTCTATACTCACGGTTGAAACCGAATTGTCATCCATGTGAAGCTTCTCCAGTAGGGGGAGCCGTGCAAGAGCGGAACGGGGCAAAGTTCGTATATTGTTGTCCTGTAGGTGAAGTTCTCGTAGCGACGGAGGCAGATGTGTTGGAAATTCGTCAAGTTCATTATCATAAAGGTAAACTACTCGCACAGTCAGTCGTCGCTCTAAAGATGTTGGTAGCCCAGCATTGTCTATGCGGTTGTTTTGCAGATAGAGTACAGCTGCCGTTAATGGTAATGGTGGGATGATACTCAAGCCTCGGTCATTGCAGTAAATGAAGCCATCATCGCACCTGCAAGCTGAGGGGCACGGCACGTCTCCCTGAAGCTCCGCCTCCCCGAGTGCTGCCTCCGCTGCAGCAGCTGTTGCTGCAGCAAACTCGAGGACTTCAACCAATAATGTCAGGCATAGGAGAAGTAGGAACAACCAATCGCGGAGTTCAACTAGGCTCTCTGTGGCCATAATTCCAGGCAATGTACCCCACTCTCTCTGCAGAGGTAATTTAACCCAATGTCTCAAGTCAATATTCTTGGTCAGTGTAGTTGGGAAAACGCAGGTCTTTCTTGTCCTTCCCTACTTCCAATCACAAGCCCTGTGGGAAATATAGAAAATATATAGTTTTTTCAAAATACAGGGGTTACATTTGGTGTAGAGTTCAGAGCAATTATAATTCCACATATCTTTTATATAGTACGCTGTCTGAATTTTATATGACTTTTGCTTAGATGAAAAACATTGCATGGTGGTAAGAGGTTAGTAAGCAAGAGCATAGAATATCTGTCAAGTTGAACGGCTTTCTAGGTAACACTAATCGAGCAACCGACGGATAGGAAGCCATAACATTTAAAAAAAGGACTGAAAAAGAACAGCAAATGAATTGCAGTTGAACTATTTAAATAAATTGTGTGGAAAGAGTTTAATGTAACAATTCCATTGCTATATTACACTCTGAAAACTGTAGGTGTGATATGGTCGCTCTGAACTTATATTAAAATGTGATTGACATTTGAGTTCCTGAAAAACAATTACAGGTTTATTCCTGGATTGACCTTAAGTCATATTACAATTCAGATGTAGCAGGGAACTGTGTTTGAATAAATCACTAGTTTAATTTTAGCTCAAGTTTTTGAAAGTTCACGGAGGGGTCAGATAGAGTTCTCATTTTCGGCCTGATTTGCAATTGAGATTTAGATGAAAACCACAGACGTTTACAACAAATTGACATGCATAATGGATGCTGTTTCTTGGTTGTTATTGTTTTCAAAATAGCATGAATTATTCAGAGAGACCACATAGAATACCCAACAGAGATTTCACTCTGTGTTTAACCAGTCATTGACTAGATGGCCGGGGATTGTGAATTTCCTGTGTGTGTATTCTCTCTGTAAGCCTTGTCTTTGACTCTCATCAATGTTAGATTGCGGAAGGAAGGCAAAGAATATTTGCAATTTAACTGGAAACACTATAATAATAATAATAATATATTGACTGTTCCCTTAGGTCTGAAATGTAACAAAGAGAAAAAAAATAAAGTCTACATTCAATATTTGGAAAAAACAAAAACTGTATAAAATATCTTACATTGATTTGTTATTTTATTTAAATAGCCAAAACATTATTAATCCCGGAATCAGTAATGTTTTCCATTGTATACCATATAATAATTATAATAGTAAAAATCTGGTATTACATTAGAGTTGTGTAATTTCCAGCCTGTTGCAAATTTTCTTTTTGTAATGGATTTTTTTTCTCATTAAAATGTACATATGTGTACACATTAGCATACTCCTATGTGACTAATCCAAAACGTACTTGTTTTTGTAAGTATTTGTGTGTAAAGGTTTGGAGTACATCACTCTCTGCTGGGGCCTCATTCTTTTTGCCGCCTGCCATCCTATGGGATTGGACTCAAGGTTGTTTGTGTTGCAGGCCAGGCCAGATGGGAGTTGGTTGGCTGCCTCTTGGTTACAAACGTTGTTACCTTAGGCAGCAACTACATGCAAAACAAACCCTTAAACAGTGCTAGCACCCATGCAAAATTGATTGCTGGGGCTTGGAGATGGAGAAATAGTGAGGAAATTAGAAAAAGAAAAGCTTGCTTTTCTTGGAAATTATTCCTCTGACTATAGACCACATTTATAACATTCTAGGATAACGATTAGCGAAAATGCAGCTTTTTTTAAAAATCATATATCGTTGTTGTCACTTTGACTCTTTTAAGTCTGTCTCACTTTTTAAATGAGGTGCGTTGCGTGAAAATGGAAGCAATTTAAATGTCACATTTAATGGCTCTCCCAGTGTGTATACATTTGGGTATTTTTAGGAAAAAAATCAGCTGTCTCTCAGTCCTGGCAGTGTATTTTATAAAAGAGGGGTGGAAGCCTGAGGACAGAGAGGAAAGAAAATAGCAAAAAGGTCCATTGAATACCTAATAAAACATGCCTTTATGCTAAAGACTTTTTCATAGCAAAAGCTAGTAAAATATAGTAGCATTTTGCATGTGTTTTGAGGCTGTCAGAGCACAGTGGAGCTGATGCACAAAACAACTTGCAAGTTTGCCTTTAGATGGCAGAGTGACCGTGAGAAGCTCTACAACTTGCTACACGGTTTGAAAAATGTGTGTGTAGGCAGGTTAACTTTGCTTTCTCGCTGTTCTGCATCTCTTATCTGTTTCTCTATCCTTCACTCAAATGTTTCTATGCTCTGAAGAAGGTTTTCGTCCTAGCCATCTCCGTAACCGCCTACTGTATGTCTGTAATCTCTTGTAATCTCTTCTTATACTCTTCTTTAATCGTACTGTTTTTTTTCTTTTCCTGTGTATCCTGCTGATCCTCCTGTGTCAATCTTGTATTTTCATTTTGCCTAAATCTGCTTTTTTGATCCTTCTCTTGAGCCTTTACTTCTTTGTTTTCTTTTTGGTGTCTGCTTCAATTTTGTTGACAATATAAAAGGATATTTTCCTGCTGCACTGTCTTTTTGAATTCAGCCAACTCTTTACACATTTTTATAATGTATTTATATTGTATTACTTGCAATAGATTTATAAATGACTGTTCTTACCATCTAGCGAGTGTCCCACATTGTCCTTTGACTGGTAGGTCTGAGGAGTCTGAGTCTGAAGAGTGACAATCGTTGTCTTAATTGAAGATTGGAAATTGTCTGTCTCCTTGATTCTTTATGTCCTTTGACTTAAGTGACCAAAATTGCAGCCCTTTATTTGTAGGATTCCTTTGAATTGTAGGCACTGAAATAAGGATAATGTCAACCAGAAAGAAACTGGGAAATTCTTCCAGTGTTAATCAATAGAATCAAAATTTTCATCACTTCCATACAGCAAGAGTATATCCGAGCCGATGATGTGTATTTAGGTTGCAGTGTGTCCTTCCAAGTTGACATCATGTTGATTGTGTATTCTTGAATGTGGATTGACGGAACACAGGAATGTTGTAGCCCATCATCTTTGAGACCGTTTTACCTGTGAAGAAAATATTTTCAGTGAATTAAGAGTGCCAGGACAGGACAGAAGACTTTTATATTCACAGCGTGTCATTTTCTCTTTTAACTTTACTCGACCTAAAAAGAACTGTATTTCAAAGAATATCAACTCTGAAAATGGTAAAGTCAAGTTCAGTGTGCAGAATTAAAGTGGAAAATCTCTTTTACAGACTGCTGCAAGCCATAGCCAGGTCCAAAAATGCAAAAATCAAGGCACACACATATTGTTGCAAACTGGGTCACATTGTTGACAAGACTGAGGAATGGCAAGTAATGATGGGTGACTCAATTCTCTGTATTAGTTAAGAAAAGAGCAAGATTTTTTCCCTGACAGATTTCCGAGATTAATTACGTTTTTTTTAGGTGAGTCTAAAATTATGCATAGTGTATTTTCACATATTTAGATTTTCACTTTGAGTGTCTGTAGTTTATGTTTTCTAGAACTACTGCTTCGGGACCGAGCCTCTGAACCAGCAACTGTTAACTCTCTTTGTGTGCTGAATCTGTTTAAATTCCCAAGCCTGACGTGGTTGATTTGTGCTTGTGATGTTGAAAGTCTCCTTTGGGTCCCACTGGCTCCCAGTCTAATTGCTTTTTCACGGACCAGTCATAGATTGGGAGTGATCAAAAACATTATTGCAGAAATTTAATGCACCATGTGGACGTAGCAGCCTGGTGAAGATGGATCAGCGGAGGCCCATATTACCATGTGTGTGAGGAGACAGGGAGCATTTCCAAGGCACACAGCGAATGTAAAGGGAATTGAGCAGAGGAGGAGTAATAAGGACAAAGAAGGCTAATTAAAATCAATGAACATATTGAGGAGTTTTCGCCAATCAATGCTCTTAGATGGTGGGAAAAAAGCAACGGCGTCGGCTACTGTGGCAGTTTCCTTAACATTTCTAGCAGGTGTAAAACCAGACAAATACACAGCCCTTTGCCCTTCTCTGTTCACCTTTCTCCCTCTGCCTCTCTCTCGTACGATTCTGTATAATGGGGCAGTCGCATTAGGCAAGAGATTATGATGAGAGATGATAAGAGGTTATATCAGTGCTGCTGTCATGCTCGCACTGACCTCCATCCCCAGACGTGCTTGAGTAAATGCTGAAAATGGACAGTAATAATGTTCACCTGGAGTAGGGTGGTGCAGTTCCACTGCTCCAGGTTTGTTAATATTGCTGATGGTACAGATGTCCTCCGTTCTTAAAGTTATTAGAATGGTGACAGATCTTTGCTTTTATTTGTATGCCCTTGCATGTTTGAGGGTGAGTGTGCCTGTGTGTTCATGTGCATGCATATGTGTATGAGCCCATGTCAGACATTTTTACCATCCTGTGCACGTAACCTACCCATCTCTGCTTTTCAATTTCTCATTTGCTGAGCGAGGGAGAGAGAATGGAAAAGAGAGAGAGGGGCAGATGGAGGAGTAAAGGAAAGAAGGAAGATTGATGAACCTATTGGAATCAAATTTGGTGGCAGAAATGACTGTCAGGCCCAGTATCCACAACAACACATATTCACAGCACTGACACAAAGACATGCTCACTGGGCTTTGTCTTAGGATCATGAAGGAGCATGAAATCTTAATGGTCTATCTTGTTCCTCACACAGCTTTGTCATAAAATATTACTCAAGTACATCATGAAATAATTATTCCCCAGCAAACCCAGTTCATCATTAATTCACAACAAGCACTGATAAATAACTCTGTTGTATTGGCTGGCTAACAAAGTAAACAACTGGAGAGCTTCACGTTACTGTCTGGTCCCTTGGACGTAAGAGCGGTAGACTTGGTTAATATGACATGATTGGAATAGGGCCCTCAGGAATTGTGGTATTTTACTGAACAGTGAGTGACTGTATGTGTGCATATGACTTACACTGGGGCTACGAGGATAGTAACTGTAATAGCAGAGCATTGGCCGGAGGGCATACTTGTATGTCAGGATATTTTTCAGTTCCCATATCAGCACATGCCTGTGAAACTACTGTTCTAGGCCTCCAGGCTATAGTGTTGTAGTGATAGTCCACAGCGCAGTTCAGTTTTAAAAAGGTTTCGTCAATGGGACTCTGTGTTGTAGATTTGTAAGTGCTCAAGAATATGCTACAGTTGTCACATTCAAGAAATGACAGATCTGTCTTTTGCTAATGATGCTTCAAAGCTTCATTTTAGGAAGCGGTCTAATTCGTTGCTCAGTCTACTCATTGTAATTACCTACTATTCAGTGAAGAAAGGGAAAAAAATATATAATTGCTACACAGAGATGTTTTGACAGTGGAGTACAAACACCTTGATGAGGTGCCTAGGGTTCTCCTTCTTTCTCTCTCTCTCTTTTTTTTTTGCAGTCCGGTGATGTCTCAGATCTTTAACTGCCAGTGGCTCTGCAGCGCTGAATAGTAATATGTGTGTGCGGGTGTATGTGTGTATTTCACTCTCTAAGATCTGATGATAATTAGCTAAAGGTAATCAGGGGTAATTCAGCAACGGGAGTGAAAATGGCAGGAGACGCAGGGATGTGACCAGCCTCTCAACATACACCCACACACTGCAGCCTTTTAGTATGAACAACCAGGAGCAAAGAGAGGGAGAAGCAGGGATGAGGGGTAAGTGTGACAGGGATGCGTGGATGAGCAGAGAGGGGAGCGCACCTTGTTTTTCCCCATATCCCCAGTTTCCCTTCTTATTGCTGTGTGCCTTCTCTCTCTCTTTGGCTCCAGTCCTCTTGGATGTTCACCAGTGCATTTACTGTAATCTGTGAACCATTAATGCATAAATGCCTATACTGATTTATGTCCTTATTATATTCAGTGTTTGTGCACTGAACAGAGCCAGTGGCTTGTGAATGTGATAAAGATGCACTAAAGTGGCACAGGGTGAGAGAGTAAAGAGACGGGCCTAAAGGAATGCAATAACGCAGAACCTTGAAATGTATATGCAACAAAAAATCTTACTATGCATACTTAAAGCTGGTTGCTTTATAGTTACATAGGGATGCAGAGACAAGGACAGTTACAGATGAGCTTGAACTAAGGCATTCATTTCTGTTATGGGTTTTTCTGTGGCATGAAAATATTCTGTGACTTTGATTTGTATTTCCGTTCATGCTGGTGTGTTTTGAGTGACATGCCACTGTTGTTAATATTCTTTGATTTCTTTATGCCTGATGCCAAGATGTCAGCATGACTGTACTGTAATTCTTAAGGTGCAAACAAGATACATGAATGGACTTGAATGCCTACAGAAAGTGGAAATTGAATTAGCTTTATTTACCTTTTCTTAATCATGAATGATAGAGTCAGATGCGGCAGCATGATGGTGGTGCGGTTGTATTTGTACATCTGCACCTGCAACATGCAAATGAACCCCAACCCCTCATATAAACTCTGACAGTGTTAGCACATTTCATCTGTCTATAAAATTTGTACTAAGCAGTCATCTCATTAAAAAAATAATGTTTGTGACCCTGAAGTTTAACAAAGCATTTTAGGGCCCTTGTTTTGATGAGAAATATGCTCTTGTATTGAGTTTGTTGTTTATTGTTCTCTGAATACAGAAAATAAAATGTTACGAATCACCTCATAAATGAAATGCACTGAGACATTTCAAAGTAGAACATTCCTGTGTTCAATTCTCTCTTTTCCATTTGAGATAACTGAATTTACTATATAAACACAGAACATCCAATTTCATGCAGTATTTTGTCACTGCAATCATTTATGCATTTTGCCTTCTTTCTATATTTCACCACTCATTTTTTTCTGTGTCATGGTCCCTAATGAACAGGTAAGTGTTAAATCATAAAAGTCTTTTAGTCTATTTTTCCTCTTTCAGATTCATCCTTCTTCTATTCTTTAGAGGAAATGTTATTATTACTATCCCATTTCTAAGATTACTATAAATAATGTTTGCATTTCTTGAGGTGGGTATATCATAAATATTGTAAATATATGACATGCATTTGTCATTGTCACTATTTCCAGCCATTTTCCTTTCTTCACTTGTGTTCTCATTTGTTTACATTTATTTATTTGTTTTCCAATCTCCCTTCCCGTTTGTGATCCTAATATTTTTATGGCAATATACAATCCACCCTTTCAGCTGGATAAGATAAGCTTTTATTAGAATTATATTTGAAAACTGACATACATACGTAAATCACTTTCTGTTGAAGTTACACAGATGCTCTTCTACTAGCTTCTCTTTCTTTTAAAATAGCATTCCTCCCTTGCATGACCATGTCACTCCTATTTCTCCTTTGCCCTTTATTCTTTTTTTTATGCTTCCAGTTTCTCTGTAAATGATGCAGTGACTGGAAATAAGCAGACAATTTAAGTGCTGGATACTTCAGTGCTCTATTTCACTCTAGCACACACACATATACAAACAACCAATCATACCTCTTGCTGTCCCTCAGCCAGTGCTTATGAACATCAAACACAAACACTCAAAAGCAGAGCGTGCACACGGGAAGAAAAATAATTAGGTTTGTCTGCATTTGACTTAATGTGGGTAAATTTCTCTTATCAGCATTTCACATAGCAAGAAAGAGCAAAATGTCGTAATGAACAGCCCCCACGTCTGGTGAATAAAAAGTGCCACTTTTTTATATAAAGACAATTCATGCATTTAGGTCAGTGAACAAAGTTGCCCACATGTTCGACAAACCCCACTCGCCTAGCAGAGAGTGAAACGAACCATGTTCAGAAGCGATCTCTACTAAGCTGAGCAGTATTTGGCTTCCTATGGGAGGCCTGTGCATTTGTTTTTTTTATAGCTCATTTAGAGCCAAACTGCAAGGCACCATGCCGAGCGCAAACACGTACACGCATTTATGCGTTCTTCCCACCATACACTGCATCAATTTAAGTAACTGAGCAGAAATATAAAAAGTTGTATCACTGGTTGAATGGGTCTCTGCATGTAAATTATAAATGAGCTGTAATGATTTAACAAGCATGTGTTTGATAAGCTATGTAATTTCAATGAAGGCTGCAGGGTTTAAACGGACGTGCTTTCAATCAAAGCACAGTCTAAAGGCATGCTGTATGTCAGTTGTGGGTTTCGCATGTCCAGACTCACTCTGTTAACCTGCCACACGCTAAAATTAGCAGCACTTCAAAGCTAGTTGCATTATCAAAGCCTATTTCAGAGCTTGCAGCTGGTTTTTGCGTGGAATAAGTAGTGTTCCGGGCCCCTTTCAGACCTTGTCCAATTATCTAGACCCACATTCACTTAATTCATATTGCCTCCATTTCATTGATTCTAGAGCTATACAAGCAACTCTTTGAGAGCCATTTTACCTATAAACTCTGCCTGCCCCAGACACAATCTACTCTATCATACTTCCGTTCAGACAACGCTGTCTTTTCTTGACTTGTTCACGGCAGGCGATGCGCATCTAGAGATCTGTGTCTAACAGAAGAGCGTTTGATTGAGGCGAAATAAAAAATTACTTTGTGTCAATGACCAAAACGGCCACATTGATTAATAAACGAGACTGACGTAGGTCCTGTGTCTATGACAACCCTGGCCTGGCAGAGGATAAGACAAAACACTCATTGTTGTGTGAGTGCCGTTCCCTCTCCAGAGAGCAAGACGAGTCTGACTGCATTTCCGCCCTTAAAAAGGACATTACTAAGAGCTCAGAGCTCTCTCGAGCTGTGCATCAATCTCCTTACTGTAATACATAATGAATCAATAACTTACAAATTATGATTCAGTTGGAGTCTTTTACAAGATTGGAGTAAGTGGATTAAAAGAAGAGTATTGGTGTCATAACCTTGTTCAGATTTTTCAGAAGTGGTTTGATTGTATCATTGATGTTGTGTAAACATTCAATTTCTGGCATTATGAAAAGAAAGCACTTAATAAAAGGGGAGTAAATTAAAACGCTTGATGTAGTGCAACACATTTCCCGTGTCGTTATGTTCCTGTTGCCCATGTTTAAAAGGGAATGATTTAAAATGTGAATCACCAATTATATTTTTTTATTTCTTTATACTGTTTCTTTTTTGTTCTGTTGTTTTTATTGGCATATTGTTTGTAATTGTTTTTATTAGATCCCTGAGAGTTTTTTTTCTTTCTTAGCAATTGGTGTAAAGAGTTATGATACTTGTACTGTATGTTAATAATGATGAAAACCTTTTTTTAGCAAAAAAACAGTTAGAACTTCTGTCTCATATTGATATATCATGATGTTGATCATACTACCCTAACTGCAGGTAGGTAACAGGGTTATTTCAACACTGTCTCACAACCAATTCGTACATAAAATTTGTGCAAATTCGTACAACCTCACTCGTACGATTTTGTGCCATTTGTCTAAACCCCAGTGATGGGTAGGTTAAGGGGCGGGGTTAGGTGTAGGTCTTTAGTACAAATTTATATGAATTGGCAACTCGTAAAATACGTACAATTTAGCAAAAGTCGTTTGATTTTCTAGGAGTGAGGTTACACGAATTTGTACGAATTAGCCACCTTATAAAATATGTATGAATTGACATAAGACTGGGCTGGTTAATTAACAGAACCATTCTCACCAAAACCTGTACAGAGATCCTTTTTAACCTGAGTCTGCTCACAACCATGCATGCATTTTTGCTTTGCAAGCAGCAGTAATTTTCAAAAACTGCAAAGCACAATTTGTAACAGTGTTTTTGAGAGCACTGAGTAAAAGCTCCAGATTACAAGTGTTTGGTAATGCTAGGGAGACTGGGAAATCAAGTGTGAGATTATTACAGCTGGCAGGCTAGAAAACATGAGCGAACACTGCATTATTGCAGTTTTAAAAGTACTTGTATATAGAATGGACACTCCAACACCATACCAAAAGACTGATTGTTGCTGCTCTGAATATAGTGCCAGTGTGAGAGGAATATGACTAAGTGTTATTTGTGTGTGTTGTTTTACGAACAGCAAAAAACGTTTCTGGTACCCTATATATGATGGAATATAAGTTGCTCTAGCAACAGTGGCGATAGTTAGACCATGAATTGCTCAGTCTGCCGGTCAGCCTCAAACCACTCTCCATTAACAGGCACATCTAATTTTTTCCTCTTTTCACTACTGCCGTGCAGTTTTTGTGTGCAAAGTGCATTCGATGTAAACCTTGGTGGCTTTGACAAAACAATTCATGAGAAAGACTATAGTCAATAACTTATAGTAAACTAGCTATAATAAAAATAACAGCTGAAAGCTAGCATAGCCTGTGTCTGTTTAGGTGTCTGCTTGTGTATTACACGTTCCACTATTGCTAACAATCATTCTGTGTGACTTACAGCAGTGTACACCTTTTCCCCTGTAATATATGGAAACATATATATAAAAGTAGTCCACTGTGAAGCTGCTTTATCCCTATTGTAATTTGTAGTGCTGTGTTTTTATCATGCAGCCCACTGCAGAGTGACCCCAATGACACACATGCCACTCTCACAGGCCCAACTGTGGATCAAAAAACAACAAGAGCTGCTGCCTAGAGATCTGCCAATGCTTTTTACAGACACTTAAAGCTGTATCTGCAGTAAAAAAAAAAAAATCATTATACCTAAAAATATAGAGTATGTGTTCATATCTAAACTTTGCGTTTGGTTTCTTAAATGTAAATGATGTTACTATCACATTTTCTCATGTTTGTTTTGGTCATTTTCAGATAGTTGCTACAGAAAGTGTGTGGGGGGGGAGATTTAATCTCTCGTGAATTATCTCTTACTGAGCTGTGTTGCTCTCCGCCTCTTGCTCTCTTTCTTTCATTGCTCATCTGCATTTGACCACCATGTTAATCTGCGTTGATGTACCCTAAGTCTGTGTAATCTGCTGTGTGTGAGTGGAGTTGGGTCTGAAGTACTGTGTTAATCCCAAATGTCTCACTTTTGATGTATTTAATGTGGTGTTTTGTGACCACAAGATGGACTTTGGTGGATCATGTGAGCTGCTTTAATTTGACAAGATTTTCTATTGCTGTATATATATATATATATATATATATATATATATATATATAATTTTTTTTATATAAAAATATTAATGTATATACCTTAAATGTGGTGTTGTAAAAGAATAGAAGTGGTTGTGGTGGTACTTGCTGGACCTTGCTGTACTTGGTTGTGTGTGTGTGTGTGTGTGTGTGCACATGATGCAGGCCGTGCTGTACTTCTCTCATGCAGTGTAAAGCGTGTTTGTTACATACTGGCCCCACTGTTTTGGCATGGTTATGGACTCATGCTGGCGATTCTACAAAACCCCCACTGTTTCCTGGCTGTCACCAACAGGGCAGGGGGAAAAATGAGAAATAAGGAAATATGATAAAATATAGAAGTGTTGCCTCCATGTTAACACACACACACACACACACTCCCTCACTCTGCACTTACTGCACCTTCAGAAATCAAGATGATTTCCCTGTAGATTTACAGAGGAGTGCCTTTGGCTTTCATAAATAAGATGCAATCCTAAACTGCAATTCCCTATTTCTTTCTTTCCTTCATTGCACAGATGTCTACATATACACACAAAACTACATACAGGTAAAATGTAAAACATTAAAATAAACAAAAGGAGATATCCATAGAAAAACGTAAAAGTGACTCAAGCATCATGTTCTCATTTACACGTTATGATTTCTCTGATCTCAGTTGAAATCACATTGCAGTATATGACTGTGTGTAATCCGTGCCATAAAAGTGTCTGTTAATATCCAATGATGTTATTATATGTCCTACTGTATAACATGGTCGTTACACCGATTATGACAGAAAGTACAGTGTAAATGCACGAGCAAAGACGGATGCACTAACTCCTGTGCAAACTCTGCACCAGGTTTGAAAGTACAAAAACAAATGCAAATTTACCAGATTGTTTAGCTACCAGTATTTAAATAGCGAACAAGAGCAAGCAAGCGTATTTAGGCACTATACACAGTCGCACGCGTTTAATAACAGGTAATTAAAATAAATGAGAGTCCCAATGCAGGATCTTAATTCAAAGCGCCTGCTTTTAAATCCTGTGTGCCTGCCGCCTCAGACCGATTAAATAGGCGCTTAAGAGCAAACAAATGAAAGACAATTTAGGGGCTACGCGTTCAGACAGAATATATCAGGAGTCTCTAAACAGCGATTATAATGTTTATAAAAACATAATTCTTCCTCGTTTCAGTTGGAGTCAGAACAGAAATAAATGTACCTCAGCGGTCTCAGACTGACCGTTGGTAACAAGTATCTTATATGAAGAAGTGTTTAGAGCAACATACCTTAGTCTGGGTAAACGGCATCTTTCCTTCGTTTATATTGTGAGAAATTTTTATTTTCTTCTTTTCTAGACAATGTTTTTTCAGCGATTTTGACTTGTCCCGTTCTCTGTGTTTTGTTACCGTCTCAATCTTCAGTCAGTCAGGCTCGCTGTGACCGTCGCGCGCGCTCAGACTCTCTCTCTCTCTCTCTCTCTCTCTCTCTCTCCTGTCACTCAGAGCGATGCGCCGCGCGCTCTCTCTCTTTCGCGCCACTCCACCCCTTCATCTCCTCAGCGGAGTAACAGATTTTAACAGAGCACTTACGAACAAAACAACATCCGTCTTTCAATATGATTGTAATATATATTACGTTAAGGCATATATTAAATTATTTTAATCGTCGAAATATACATATTATGCATATGCGCTTGTAAACCTATACAACAGTACGCGTGCATTTGTGTTATTGAGCTACATTTAGACCTATATATGTGACTCTGGAGCACAAAACCACTCATAAGTGTAATTGTTTAAAAAATTTAGATCTCAAAAGCAGAAAAAAAACTAGTTTTCCATTAATGTATGGTTTGTTAGGATAGAACAATATTTGGCTGCCATACAACAATTTGAATATCTGGGATCTGAGGGTGCAATATATATATATATATATATATAATCACCTTTAAAGTTGTCTAAGTGAAGTTCTATAGCAATGCACATTACAAATAAAAAATCTGCCTAATTTGTAATATATTTACTGTACAAAATATCTTCATGAAACCTGGTATTTACTTAATATCCTAGTGATTTTTGGCAAACAAAAAAAAAAGGAAGAGAAAAATCTGTAATTTTAACCCTTAGCCTACAATGTATTTTTGACTATTACTGCAAATATACCTCAGCGACTTAAGGTTTTGTGGTCCAGGGTCACGTTTGTGTATTATGTATATGAAAAAAAAAAATTCACTATATTCTATAAACAATCATTTTTCTTATATAATTATAAAAACCCGACCAGAGAAGTACAAAATTTAATTTTCACCACATCTGACATCAGGTAGGTTATTACACATCAAGCATTTTCTTAGTTTAAATTACTTGTAAACTATGTAACCTTGCATTTCTAAATAAAATAACCAGCCTGGTTTCTCAAAGTATTTTATTCATTCGCTACAGCCAGTTTTTACTCCCATTTGCCGCTTGCAAAGTATTGACAATGTATAATTTATGGACTGTTTATTTTTTTCATTGAGACTTTGATTCACCTTTTGAATACTAAGATTCGGTGCAGCATCATCAGTGTTGTTTTTTGTGGTTTTGTCATATTAAATTTTAATGCATGGCATGCAGTTTGCTGTTAGGGCCTCCCTCTAGGACTGCATGTGACTGTGAGGCAGTGTGCATGTCCTGAGCTATCAGTGCACTGAACTGTGAGTAGGATTGACTTTGACTTGCATGTAATTGTAACCCTGCATAGAGTAAATAAAATGTTTATGAAGCTGTCCTCCCGAGAAGAGGTTTGTGCAATGTAGAGTAGGCTACATGTGTGTTTGTGTGTTTATGAATGCAATAGTTCGCACAAGCCAAGGTGTCTGCAGGGTTCTGGAGTGTCAGACATTAAGGACATCTGTTCAGACATACACACGACGTCTCTCTCTCACTGGTTTCACCCGCTCTCCCTGGTGGCAGGCTATTTCAGAAACAGAGACTTCCGTTCCACACACTTGACCATCACCTTTTCTGTATACGCATGCTTGATGTTGTATTTGTATGACTAATAACAGTGCATACTTATTAATTTTAAATACTAACAGTTTTTATACACACTCTTGATTTGAAATGTTAATTTGGTGAGATTAATTATAAAAAAATAATCTATTAAAATACCCAGACCAGTTTGTCATCTTGTACACAAGACACAGCTTCTAAAGAAAATGATGCAGGACAAATTAATGAATACAGGCAGTCTATTAAAATGCAGTTATATGGCCATAATATCCAAGATGTGAGAGCAATGTGAGTTTTTTGTCTTATATTTGTATCATAGTTTAGCAGTATCAAACGAGCAAGTGTGCTGTTTATTTTTTTGGTCCAATGTATAATGCAAAAATTATTATACAGTAGTCCAACAAACAAGAAGTTAATGCTGTTTAATTTTAGGTACAGTTTTGTCAATATTGTCTGTTTTTCTCAGTTTTACTAACAAAAACTCATATTTATTATATATGCAATGTTAAATCAATCATTTCTTTTTAAACCCTCTTTTTGCTGTACACTGCTTTTCTTAATAAAATAATGACGTGCAATTAATCTTTGCAAAATGTAATTGGCATATCATATCATTAATTAGATGAAAAATTATAATCACTTGGCAGTCGTATTAGCTTTTATAAGTAATTTTTATACTTATTTCTTTTATTGTACTTACACTTTTCAAGCCATTAATAAAAAATGAAATAAAAACCTAAAAGATTGTTGTTTAATCGTGTATAAACCCTTTTTTTCAGAAAAAAAAACAAGAAAAATGAGAGCTAGAACTTTTCTGTCAGCTCCTCTAATTAATGCATTTATAATAAAAAGCAAAAAAACACTCTCGATTGCTTTGTGTCTTGTGTATTATGATGCAAACTCACGCTGTGCTCTTTTCTCGAAGAAAAAAGCAACAACTTTTTTTCTCTTTTGTTCTTTTCATCTTTTCATTTAGTGTTTCCGTATCGGTGTTGTTGAACATTCTTGCTCCCTCTGTACCTCCCAGCTCTTATCTCTCTCTTTCTCTGTCATGCCTCTCTTCCACGTCCGTCCCTCCTCTCACCCTCAACCTTCTGTTGAACTTTTTTTTATTCTAAGCTATTCGTTCTTATTGTTTTTCTTTTTTCTAGTGCTTCTCTGTGATCCTAATCCGCCCGTAAACTCTCATGATTGGCGCATATTGCCTCGTGCTGTGTGCTTTGTCGAATTGACACTATAAGAATCAGCACAATATTTTTGTTTACAATCCCAACCTCGGTATTGATGTTCATGGACATTGTTTTCATCGCAGATCCATTTCATCCTGCCTGAAAGGAATTGTTATAGTTCTGAATAAGAAGATTGCATTTTGTGAACATATTCCCACATACAATCTCATCACGTCAATATGCCTCACGGAGTGGTGTGTGTGTGAACATCATCATCTCTATGGTACTCCTGTCACCCTTCCCCTGGGTAAGACACTGCACACAGGGTTTAAGCAGATGGCAAATCTCTCTCCCTGGGGTATCATCAACTTACAGCCTTCGCTCATTCTCTCTCCCACTGTTTTGCTCTCTGTCCTTCCTCGTGCATATCTGATCCCTTTTTTTTTTCTCACTAGTAGTTTTTTTTTCTTTCTGACAGCCAGGAGAGAAAGGGACGTCCACTTGCAAATTACATCTTTCCTGCTCCATCTCTCCTGTCTCTCTCATCTCGTCTGTCTCCATCTCTCCTCCTTTGCCCTCCCTGTGTAATTAACTAGGTTTCAGTAACAAACCTTTGGGCTTTGGGGTTGCTATGGTTACCTCTCTCTCCTTACTGTTTTCTATTTGTCAGTCTATCTCTGTTGCTAAATTGTGCGCGTGTGTGTTTGTTTGTCCTTTTTTCAGTGGCTGTGTGTCTGTTTGTTTGAAAAAATGTGTTTGTCTGGGCTTACATTAACTCCATCTGGTAAATTATTTGTTGGCTTATAAGCTCGTCACTTATCATGCAGTTTAATGTCCGTGTGCAGAGGTGTAATGAATTTTAAATGGGAAAAAATAATCAGCAATCTTATTGCTCATTTGTGTTTTAACTTCACTGTCTGATCGTGAAACAGTGTTGTTTCAGTGCCGTTTTGTTGTTCAGCCAGCCTCGTGCTTCAACTCAAATGCTACAGTAGCTGTTTGATGTGAACAGATGCATTTTTTCCTTTTTATTGAAATTAATACTGATAGACAAAAAAACATTTAGCAGTATATTGTCAATCAGTCAGGTCTTGTAATGAAAAAGCGGATCTGTATCATCAAGTTTAATTAGTGCAATTGAATAAAGGCTTTCGTTTCACCTATGACACAGTACACTGTTACTAAATTAATGGAAATGTCAATTAGCACTTTGGATAACCAGGATTACGGCAGCATTTACAGTTTACTAAGCAAGCAGAAAACTAAGGATTCTATACAGTCTGACAAAATGGTGCTTAACATTTAAAGGGTCATATAACGAGAAATATATATGTATAAATTATATATATTTTTTCTTTATGTTCTATTATATTTGAAAACTGGATATACATGTTTGGGGTTAGTACGTTTTTTAACTAATTCATATTTTTGGTTATCAAGGGCAACAAAAGTTTTGCCACCACAGGAATTCACAAACATTTTTAGATTTTGAATTAAGATTGCGAGCAAAAGAATCTTCTTTTAAAACCTTTTTTTTTTTAAACTTACTGACCCCAAACTTTTTTGAACAGTGGTTTACTTTTATTGAGTTTAAGTGCTTTAGATAATTCTCATTCTTGACTTTCTCCCCTCGAATTGAATGTGTGTTTTCTGTCAACAGTACAGCATTAATTTGGTTTTAAGTGACTTGAAGTGAGTTTTTCTTGCTGTGATGTTTCCTGAATATTCCTATTTTTTTGTCGTTTCAGCTAACAAGACACTTCTGGGTGGAGGAGGAGGTGAGTCAATTCTCCCCCCCCCCCTTCTTTTTCAAGGTCTGAATGAGACAAATCTAGACACAGCTCAAGAGGGAAAAGACATTAGAGGAGAGAAGCATCGGAGAGGTGAGAGGAATTAGGAGGTGAAAGAGAGCAAGTAAGAATCGGCAGGTGGAAACAAAGGTGAGAGAGCGAGAACGTATGTGTGTGATGGGAGCTGTTGTCAGCCTGAGGCTTTGCACTTTTCTGAATTTGAACAGACGATCTCTGATAGCCCCGTGAGTGAGAACAGAGGCGCTATTTGAGGAGCAAAAGAGCGATTAGAGACCCAGTGAGATGAAATGAGCGCTAAACTCTTAAACCATCTCTGATAGAGCGGCCCTTCCTTCCCAACACACACACACATATGCCCACAAACACTGACAAGAGAAAAACAATTCATCAGCAGATTCTGAATAAAACGGCAGAATTAAAGAGAGACTATGCTTTTTCGAAACCGCTTGCTTGCTGTGATGTATTAAAAACTACTTTGATCTGACAAGACGGTAGATCTTCTCAGAAATACAGTAAAGCCTTCATCTATCTGTATGTGCACATATTCATCAAACCGTCAGCTTCTTCTGTATTGCCACAGCATGAACACTTAAGTCTTAACTAATATTTAAAGGACAAAAAAAGTATCTAGCTGCCATGTTGTTTTGCATATGCTACCATGGCAATTTGATCTATTTTTGTACATGTTTCTTAATAGTATTTTTTTGTAAGAACAAACAGGGCAATACTTGCATTGCTAGACATCCAACATATAAACTGCAGGCCATCAAATAAGTATTTTTCTCCTGAGGATACTTAACTACGTCTGCAATTATCTCAGATTGCACTTTTAGTCATTAGTTACGGGCCTGTAATGTTCCTGCTCTCAAGAGATTCTAAATAACGAGTGTGTTACATGTAACAACTGTTTTTCCAATAGACTGTGCACAGTGTGAAATCACCTCTAACCTGAAATAGCAACAGTAGCTATCTCATATCAGCACACCCGTTTCCACCAGACTAGCTGCTAAACCGTCTTGACAGTATTAAGGAGATACTTCACCTAGAAAAGAAAATTCTCTCATCACTTACTCAGAGCCATATCCTTCCAAACGTATATTCATTTCTTTCTTGTGTAGAACACAAAAGAAGATATTTTGAAGAGAGAAAAAATTCCCATCCAATACAATGAAACTCAAACCATTTTTGAGCACCCTAGTGCTCTTCAAAATATCTTTCCTTGTGTTCCTCGGAAGAAAAAAAGTCATACATGTTTGGGAAGACATGAGGGTAGATAAGTAATGAATATTAATCTTTGGGTCAACTGTCTCTTCAAGGACAGCATTCAAAAATAAAGAAACAAAAAAAAACATGCTTATTATGAATACTTGTTCCTAATTAGTAAATTATGGCATCATGTGCTACCTCTTTCTTCTCACATAAATAAAATATGATATATGTGATATAAATAAAGGGACATAGGCTATTACTTGCTTTTTTTATTTATTTATTTTTTAGCGAGATAATATACAGTCAATATCACAAAGTGAAAATTCTTGTACATTATGAACCATTTAAAAGTAAACTGCAATATTTCACACAACAAACAGACTAGTTGTCATGTGTCACACTATAAATAATCATTGCTGTAGAAATGCCAGCACTGTCAGTAGCTGTGATAATTGTACATGTCTTATTTTTTGCTTTTGAATTTTAAAACTAACTACGAACTTGAAATGTGTTAAATGTAACTGTTCAAAACTTTGTGAGTTTGAGTTCAGTATGAATTTCTGGAACAAATCAGTAGTTTTATTCATAAAGGATGAATATTAGGATATTAAACATTTCTATTTCAGATAAATGCTGTTCATTTTGAACTTTCTTTTAATAAAAGCATTAATGAAAAGAAATGTTTCTTGGGTAGCAAATCTGCATATTAGGCTGATTTCTGAAGGATTGTGTGACACTGAAGACAGAAAGACGGATCTTTTTTTTTCTTCTGAGTATCTTGCTCTCACAAATACAGCCTTTATTAACACAAGAAACTTCTTTTAAAAACATTGAAACTTTTGAATGGAAACCGTAGTATATACCCTGTCTGTGTGAGAGGTGTGCGACTGTGCGTGTATGTCGAAAGTGCATTGCAAGACCTAACAAACATAATTTACTATAGTAGAGTGCTGTGCAAATGAACAGAAATGTCCAACTGTTGACTCAGTATTTACTCCGTATGCATGTGTGTTGATTGTAAGCATGTGCCGCACTTGCTCTCTGCCCGTGTTAAGTGCCTGCCCGTTAGCTAATCAATACCAGTGATAAATCTGCACTTGAGAATCCTACTCATCAGAACCACGTCCCTCACACACAAACACAAATTCAGAAGTGTGCACTGCTGTATATTGACCTGGGGTTTTCTTATGCAGTTCCTCAAACGCAAATGGCAAACGCGATTGATTTAGGCCTGACCTTCACCTCCCTCGTTTTAAACCTCACTGTCAGTTCGTGCCTCTGCATGTCTTCCATCTCCCTTTTGCTCTCCTCTGTTTTACTCTGCACCCATCCTTCTGTCTCTCTGCCCTACCCTATCACCTCTTCTCCTCACTCCCTAACACTCCAACACCTCTTTTCTCTCTATTTCTGTCGCCAGTACGCAAACACATCGGGTTCCTCGCGCTAGCACTCCCTCCCTCTCTTTTTGTTGGCTCCACTCCTGAGGTTTGTTAAGGCAAACCTGGGTGATAATTAGGCAGGGACAAACTATACATCAGGGAGGACACAGCCTCAGAGCATTGCATGCAGAGAGAGAGATGAGGGGTTAGTCTCTGCCTGTTGGTGTTTAAAGCAGGAAAAGCACAGAAGCTGAGAGGGCAAAAACAAGAGGATGTGTTTAAAACAACAGAGGAGAGAATAAAGAAAATATTGGATGAGTTTGGATGTGTTGCATAGTCGTATATAGTTTGTTTCGGATGCTGTTTTTAAAACTCTAGCACAAAATTAGTCAGCTTTTTTATGCACTGCGGAAGTACTTTAGTCTTATCTAGACAGCCGTAAAACTAAAATTACGTTGGAACAATTGAACAAGACTTAAATAATGTCTTAAATTAGGTTTATTTTTATTACCTCACTGGCAAAGCGTAAACCTCACAATACCTTTTTTTAGATTTATGCTTAAAACAAGAAGAACAAAAAAATTTCCACTGACATTATAAAACCAAGCCTCATTCAAGATATAAGCATTAAGAGACAAAACAATAATATGATCTAATATGATAATGTGTTGTTACAGAGAAGTCTGTTATTTTACTTACGGCATTGTCTTTTTAAGCATAAATGTCACAGTTAAGTGGGGTTTATGCTTTAAAGCATTAACGCATACGGTTTTTAAAGGAATTTTCTCAGGCACCTTTGTTCATATTTAATTATTTCACTCTAATGGTGATGAAAAGAATATATTCATAGCCATTAAAGTGAAACCTACACATAAGAGCCTAAGAACTCTGATATTTTCTGTACATTTTAAATCATGTTCTGATATTTCTACTGGAAAACAAGACAAAACTGAATAATAAAATTATAATAAATAATACAACTTTGTGGTATACAAGACAAGAAATGAAAGGAAGAAACATATGGAAAATGAAAGTGAATAAGAAAGGAAGAAAGAGGGGCTGTGAGTGAGTGATGAAAATAATTCATGCTGGATTTTCTACGTTCATGGTCGAATGGATGATACTTGGAAATGGTACACATAACTATAGGCGATCAAATTTTTCTGTTTATTACAGTGGGAGACATCAGTCCTAATGCTCAGAGCTGAGAGAGCTCCAGATTGTATGAAAGGACACAGTGACATTAGAGTCTCTTTGGGGGTTTTGTTTGCGATTGTGGTGTAATGTTGCATTTTGGCATATGGCTCCTTTTTAAATCTCCTTCAAGTCTGTTTGTGAGATTTCTTCACCCTGTTTTTAGCAACCTGGAAAGCCACACATGGATAAGTATTGATTGATTGTTTTATTTTTTGGAGTGAGAATGTTTCTGTCCTCCACTTGGCACTGAGTGGAATGTTGGTATTCTGGTTGAAAACCCAGAGTGCCGGGCGAGTGTTTAGAGAGAGATAGTGCTTTGGTGTCGAGGGATTTGGGACACGGTCAAGCAGATGTGCCAGATCCAATCAAATGCTCTTACTAATGGCTGCCATGGTGACCGGCTCAGCCAATAAAAGGGTGTGTTTCAATAACACTTGTTAATGCCGCTAAGTCCAGGCCAAACTGATTTGATGGGAGATTTAGAACAACTGTTCAAAATTTTGTGTGTAAGCATGTGTTTAGACGTGGTGTGGGGTTGCATGTAAGCAGCACATGTGCATGAGAACTAAAAAAAAAACCTAGGAAAATATAATGTTTTTTCCGTGTCACAAACCCCTTGTCAGGTAAGCAAGAAGCCAATTAGCACCTGCTTACAAGATGTCTGTGTAATATAAAAAGTGTGTGTGCATGCATGTTGCAATTAAACAGGAAGGCAAACTATTCCCAACAGGCGTACCTCGTCACCACATTCGCATCTTTTCCCTTATTCCTTCCTCTCATCCTCTTTTCCTCCGCTCCAAAGCCCTGAGTAAAACTTCCCTTCCATCTGTCCCTCCGTCTTTCTGTTTTTTTCTTTCACTTCACTCACTCTATGGTGTTTCTCGGTATATATTCCCTATCTTTCTATCTTTTTATCACTCTATCTCTCACTGCTGCAGATTCTGAGCACATATCAGCAAAAGTGCCAGGGTGCTAAAAACCCTTGAGTAAAACTGTTTTGGCCTTCAAATTGCTGCCCTCAGTGCTATGAGAAATCAGATTTTTTTGTGTCCTCAAATGATAAATGGGAGTTGGGTTTGTAAAAAAAAAAAAACATCAAACATCAGCATTAGATTGCTTCTCAAGGGGAGAGCGGGGTAAGATGTGTCACTTGGTAAACTGTCCAACCCCCAACTTCATCTGGTAAACCGAGTAATTGTTGTTGCGTCATGCAATATTATTATTATTATTAGGAAGAGTGCATCATATACAGCTGCCTGCAATTATCCAGATTTAAAAATATATATTTTAGTGCTGTCAAACAATTTCAAAATAAAAGTTTTTGATTAAATAATATATGTATGTGTCTAAGAACACATTCTGTATATTTTAGAAATATTTACACATTTTAGTTACATATGTGCATATTATTATATTTTATATAATTATTTTAATATTCACATTTTTATTTTTTCTTACAAAATAAAATATTTTCTTAAAAAATATTCTTAAATATATGTGTGTGTTTGGAATTATATACATATATAAATATGCACAATACACACTCATATTATGTAAACAAAAATGTTTATTTTGGATGCAATTCATCACGATTTGACAGCACTAACATATATATATATATAGTATAGTATATGGTATTATATATATAGTATAGTAATTAGAACATTTTTACAATTAAAAGATAGGTTTACTGCATTTTTACGGATGTCTTCTTGGTGCAAATTTCCCCCATGGTATGGTAAAGTACATAAACACACATACATATTACTTATAATAAACTATTTTCCAATTTTCAGTGGATGGTGCCATTCATCGTGGGGCTGGTCCTCTATTGAGGAAGGAATGTGCCACTCTGAACGGCTGTGAAACGGGGGAGGCCAAAATCACCGGAGCATACGGTCTGCCTGCAAAATGTGAGTCGCTCATGAAACACCAATCATCATACAAATGACATATAAACATATGTTGAAATGTTTTCAACTCTGTAATGTTCCTACACGATGCATTTGCTAGAATCCAATCCAAGCATCTTTTCCAGGAGACTGAATGGATAAGGTGTAGAGCAAACCGTGCCTGCGTTTACGCTTGATCGCTTCAAAGTCAACCCCATACTTCTGTAGAAACTAAATTACACTTGATAAATGTCATAAAGTACATTTTTTTTTGCACGGTTTTTCATTTCCTGTCTTACGATTGTAAGCAGGTGTTGTGCAACCTCTCTAGCGAAATGTCAAACGGTTGCGTACATGTTGCACGCTGCCATATGAATAAATGAATAAACCATCAACACAAACCTTTTTGCCTATCATTCTCCCTCCCTCCCTCCCTCCCTCCCCCCATTCATCTCCCTCCCTCTCTTTCACTCTTCCAGAGAGTGTTCAGTAATTATGTAGTCAGACAGTGTTTACAGAAGCAAGCGCACTTTAATTTATTCGCACACTTAGCAGTAATTTCCTTGTCTAATTTATGATCCCCCCCCACCGTACCTAGCTGTTCGGAGACAGAGATGCACACGCTGCTGATTCTCCATCCACCAACCCCCCTCCCAACAACACACACATATACATTCACACACACACACACACACACACACACACACACACACACACACAGATACACATCGATGATTTGCCTCTCACTCTAGTCTATGTTAGGATTTGCTTCAGTTTTTAGTTGAGTCTTCTCTCTAACTTTGTGTATTTCTTTCTCATCTTCTCTCTTTGTACTCCACTAAACTGTGTAGAAAAGCAAATATCAGAAGTAATTGCACGGCTGAAATTAGTGTTTATGTCTGACTGCATTTACCGCACATTGCTTGTATAATGAATGATCTGATTAGAAGTTATGTACGAACAGGTGTTTGGGCTATTTGTGACTTGTGTGCTGTAAAATGTAGCATTTCAAAATTAAAATTTTCTGCTGGGGTGGGTTTGAGTTCATTCCCCCTTTCTCTCACTAGATTTTTACATTCTCTGTAATTTGTCTATGCAAAATTGGCTGCCACAGATGTTCGGGTGTTCAGCCGATCTCCGAGTGTCATGTCTGAGGTTTAAATACGACTCAGGTCACTTCCTCAGAGCAAATATATGGTATTTTTCACTCATTATGTCATCAACCAGATTTTAATGCAAAGTAATAGCAAACCTCTGCTGAAAGATTTTAGATGTCAATCATATGCGTTGCAAGAGGAAGTTAAAAGGGATAGTTTATAGTTCAAAATGGTCATCATTTACTCAGCTGCTTGTTGACCCATAAATGAAAAAAAAATCATAAATTTAATCTGTTAGTTAAAAAAAGTGACTGCATCTCTTCAGCAATAATACTGTCAGATTCATATGGATTCAAAAGTATTATTATTTGTTAGTCACACTTCATTTTAGGGAGCAAATCTCGCTGTTAACAAACCATTACCTACGATTTTTGCTTTAATAAACTTCAAATTTTCTGCTTATTATTAACAAGGCAATTGTTCAATTTAGGTATTGGATTATAGAGAATATGGTCATGTGCTTTATAAGTACTACGAAACAGCCAATAGGCATGCTAGTAAAAAAAAAAAAAGTTGAATAGTGAGAATTTGTCTCTATACTAATATGTTGCCAATTTGTCTTTGGGTTTTGTGCAAAAGTGCAAACATGACATTTTTAGAGTTATTTCTATCAATAACCATCAAAGCTGTATTATATAACCTTTTCAGCCTTTAAATACTTAGTTCTATCTTCATATCCAGAGACAACTGTAAGTAGGTTATGCTATTTAAGGTTATTTTTCCCAAAGATGGTAAATATTATGTCTCTGTGGCGCTGTGAAACTACACCTATTGTTGTTCTACACGACAACACTCACTCAACCAATGGCGTGAGTGGTGGGCGGGGCTATCAGTTTGTTGAATCAAAGGTTGATTTGAGTGTTTTTGGAAAACATGTTATTTTTCAGTTTTGCTTTTGCAGTTGCTGCGGAAATTATATATCAGCTTGAACCCAAAGTATGCATGGTACTATTGGAAAGCATTTCTAATTACAGACAAAAGCCCCTAAATGAAATCTGAGATTTTAGTATACTGTCATGTTTTGACTGGCTGAGCTGCAGTTTGCACATGTGCTCACACATCTGTTGCTTGTTGGATGAGGATAGGGGAGTGTATGTTTGTGTCTTATAGTCAAACAGAAGTATAGTAATAATACATACCCAGTCCGGGTTGAAGCGGTGAACTAGAAACCCAGTGGATCTCATTGGTGTATGAAAGGCAGAATGTGCAGCTCCTGTCAGTCCCTAAGTCCACCTGTGTACCAATACAGCTTTGACTAGGGACGCAACCATACAAAACAACCATTGCTAGGGGGAAGAAAGAGTAGAGAGGAGCATATTTATCAATACACACACATACACACACTCTCCCTGAGCCTTTATTTCCCTCTGTGGCCAATTAACACTAATTAAAATCCACACAGGCCAATCGAACACCCACCCTTCTCTCCTGTTATTTAACTAATCCCTTTTTCTCTCCCTCTCCCTCCATCCGTCTTTTGATCACAGACTGGATGGATAACAAGGTTCAATTACTTAATTATATTTATTAAACAATCCACTGAAATACGCTGTATGTTTACAGTGACCTAAAATTCCAGGCTGTTATTTTGAATGAATTTTGGGCCACAGCTTTCTGAAAATCACAGCCTTTTCTTGTCGAAAACCGGATCGGTTGAAAGCCAAGGTGAAAGGAGAGCGATCTATTGTGCGAGCTGTCGTGCTTGATCGGCCGGTGACTGCTGGTACATTGTAAGTCAGCTGTCAAGCAGATTTGAATTTGAGAAAAAGGAGAGAAACACAAAAAGTGAGTCAAACACCTTTGGACCTTTGAGATGATAAGCAGTTCGTCTTAGCTGGCTGCTTTTTTTAAATCGACGCACCTGCTCCCCTGCGGCAGAATGGGGATATAGTTGTGCACAGCGACTTTTTCTCCAGGGGGTTTGGTGGGAGAGTCCAGGGCCTCCCTTTGTGCACGAGACGGGAGGCTTGGGTTTGGTCTGGATGAGTGAACAGTGAGACTTGGAAGCGGAAAGACAGACAACCTTTCACCGAGAGGGAGGGAGAGGAGGGAAGAGAAAGGCGGGCAGGCAGGAGGAAGGAGGGGGGAAACAAACAGAGGAGTGATTTAGAGCTTGATAATAGCAAGTTTGGAGTAGATTCATCGATACGTTATGGGTGTTGTCAGGTTTTGGTGAGTAGTGGAGAGAAAGAACAGTGTGTTTTCTGGGGATCAGGAAGGTATGGAGAAATAAAATGGATTAGGAGACAGGCTGAACGGCCGCATGCACACTAATGCTGTGACCCAGCATATATTAAAGTAAAAAGCCACAAAAAATATACGACACATAAATAATCTTGAAACAAGATGTCGTTCATGTAAAAAGTAAATCAATTTTAGTTGTAAATAATTGTAAAAGCTGCTATACAATACTAATACAATAAGTATTAGTACTAAATTATAATAAATAAATACTAAAATTGTTAGTTTGATGTGTTACCATTTTCAGTTCAGTTTTGATACAGCTATAGCTTATTATAATTATTATTATTATTATTATTAACAAATAAAATACAACATGTAATATATATAAAATTAATAAAAATGTATATTATTAATAAAGATATTTTGTCCATTTACAACCGTATATATGTATATATATATATATATATGTATACTAAAGCTTAATTTTTTTTGGTAATACGCATTGCTAAGATTTTCATTTGGACAACTTTGAATATGTAATGCCAGGTTTCAACAAAACTGTTAAATAAGAAAAGATGTGTGATTTCTGTGTTGAAATCCTGACATGCACAAGTACACACACACTGCACTTCTTGTATCATCATTTAAATAGACTTCATAACAAGCACAATTTTACATGTTAAAAAATCAGTTTCAGGAATTATTTAGCTGTATCTACATTAAACGACCCTGTAGCTCTGAACTCTGCAGAAAATATTCATCTCTTCCCCACACAAGCTGTGTTGTAAGTGTGCTTGTGTGTGTTTGTTTTAGAGAGCAAACAGGAGCGACAGTGGGAGAGTTGAGCAGTGCGATATCTGAACCTCCCGGCAGTTTTCAGTAGTTTGTTTTAACCTCCAGCTGCACCTGTGTCTGCGGTGATTATGTCATCCTGTCTCTCTTCCTCTCTTCCTTCTACACCCGCTTTAGCAGATCATGCTGTGCCACAAACACGACAGCGCTTTGTGACGCTGTACTTGCAGTCAAACATATGCCCACTGTTGTTTTCTTCTTTCCTGTCCATGGTTTCCTTTTGCACTTCATATACGAGTGTCTGCAAGCCTGGGTGTGTTTATGTGTGTGTGTGTGTGTGTGTGTGTGTGTGTTTCTGTGTGAGTAATGTCTCTGCCCGACTTGATGTATGATGGTGCTGCTGGACTAAACAAACAGAGGTGGATCGATGCTGTAAACACTGCAGAGTGCAGCGGTAAATAAACGCAGCCGGACAGCACGCAGCGCAGAGAGGTGTCGGGGAGGGAAGAAGGGGGGGTGGATGGATGAGGGAAAGAGGAGTGGGAGTGTAGCTGACGGTGGGCTGCTGGATGTCCAAAGGACAAGCGGGGCAGAGGGGAGAGACTGAGGACGCGCCACAGATGTGACACGCAAGGACACGAGACATTGAGAGGACAGATGGATGGAGGTTTTAGACAGAAAAGGAGGACAAGGGAAACGGACACGACGCCTGCGGTTGAGCTGAGTGTCAATGGGAGGAGGAAACAGGAAATTGAGATGAGAGGGTGCAGAGCTGAGACAAGTGGGGCTTTAGTATTTGAGAAGCAGACAGATGGCAGAGATGGGAACAACAAACAGAAAGTGCAGTTAGCGTAAGCGCGTAAGAGGAGAGCTAATCAAAACTTTAGACGCTATGCATAAATAAGTTTGTGCCACATCTTTACTGAAGGTCTTACAAAAGCTTTTTACTGTATACAGACATTTGTTATAATAATTTAAATAATCACATTCTTACAGACACACTGATTATTAATTCAATTATATTTAAAAGCAAAACGTCTTGCATAAAATTGATAGCTTTCCTTTTTTTACTTAAATAGGAGATTTTATGCTCTAGAGCTTTTTTTTCTGTCAATCTGAATAACATGTTCCATGGAAACCATAGAATCTGCCAACAGTTCTTAGAATCTGCCGTTACAGTTATTACAGTAAACAGAGGGAACATGCCAGCAAAAAGCCTGTGGAATCAATTACGCTGTTCGAAGCCTATTCCATATAAATGTACTCTTTTATAAATGTTATTTAAGTACAGTCACTATGGTGTTGTGTCAGAAACGGCTGTTTAGTATGATAAAGGATTGAATATCACCTCTGGTGTTGACAGCATCTATCAGTACAACAACTGCGCTGAGATATTTTGATGCTGTGGAGTAATATATCATCATATATTATCATATTTCATCAGAGGAAACATGCCAAAAGACCCTTCCAACAGCAATCTGTTATTTCTGTAAGTGGGTCGCACGGTAATACAAAGGCCAATATCTGTCAAGGTCAATATTTGCGATGCTGATACACCGATACCTTTATTAAATGGAACAATTTTGCTATTGAGGTTAAAATAGGGCATTTGTGGTGCTGTAACATATTTGTACAACATCTGACCACAGATGATTATAGTGAATCCATATAAGAGTCAAACTGTTGACTAAACAAGTGCATTTGTTCTTGTCAATTTCAGTTACTCTAAGGAAGTAATTTCATTTTTAAAACATATTATAAAATGTACACTATCGTTCAAATGTTTGTGGATGCAAAGAAGTTGTTCTCTTATGTCCCACGGGGGGTTTGTTTGATCAAAATACAGTGCAACAGTAACATGTTAGTATTTAAAATAACCTTTTTTTATTTTAATATATTTTTATATTGATTTTCTCATGTGATGACATTATTAATGTATTTATTTTCACTTCTGATCAATTTGAATGCATCATCACTAAACAGAAGTATTTATTTCTTTGCAAAAAAAAACTTACAGACCCAAACTTTGATCAATAGTTTGTTTTAGAAAAATAAATGGGGAACACATTCAGGAAGTTACAGTTATATAAGAAATTCACATATTTTTCTGATATTTTTGTATGACTTCTTTCTACCTTTGGCTTTATCTCTGTGTTTCACAGATGTTATTCACACCGTGGGTCCGATAGTCCATGATTCAGTGGGGGACGAAGAAAAACAAGCACTGAGAAACTGTTATTATAACTGTCTGCACACAGCAACTAAGAACCACCTGCGGACTGTGGTGAGGGTCTCACACACTCATAACAGATTCAGACTTGATGTCTTGGCTGCGATCTAGCTACTTGCATGCAATTTTAATGGCCCCCCGCAGTCTCGAACCTTACACACTGGTTGCACATAAACTCAGGTACACACAGTTAACATGTTAAACTCTCACCTTGTATCGCTCACATCTCACAGCCACGTCAGGGTATGAGAATCAAAATGCCAGCAATCCAGTCATAACACAACGCATAACTCTCACTCCACTGGTGCCCTAACAATTTTTATATGAATCTACTAAAACAGTTGAGAGCCGTTTCAGCTTTATTTCTTTCAAAGATTGATTTATTGAAGACAGGTTACTGCATGTATAAAAGATTTTAACACAGTGCACCAGCAAGGATAAAAATACACACAGGCACAGCTAAGATCTATCATTAAGGTTCTCAGGAAGGAGTGCTGCAGCATCATAATATCTTATGGGGACTTCCTGTTTATCTTTATGTAACTGCCATTCACTGTGAAAGAAGAACCTTAACCAAGGGTTATGATGAGGAATAGTACATCTAAGAAAATGCTCACCCTCATGTCATTTCCAGTAATATTTTAGCATTGTTAGCTTTTACAGTATTCTATAAAAGTAGCTTCTATTGTTCTTCTTATTCATGCTTATTCAATTTTACTTCCAGTTATAGTTGAATTCATTAATTTCTTATTTCATATTTTTGTAAAATATTTCTAACACTTGTGTTTTATTTCATATTTATCTCTTTATATCTTAATTTTAATTATCAAAGTTGTAATTAACAAAAACAAAACTGTTCATGTCAATCCTGCATAATTTTCCCATCAACTGCAAAATGTATTGTCTGCTCTTCCATATAAGAGAAAGGAAGCCAGGTGATAATTAAGCTCAAAATGAACTCAAAAGTATCATTTCAAGTCCTCTGATAGCTTTGGAACAGATTGAAGCAAACGCAACAGTCTTATTTGGTTATTTTTATGCTCAACACCCCCATCCTCATTCAATTTCATTGTATGGAAAAGTGGCAGCCAGGACTTTCAGCAAAGTAGCTTGTGTTCCACGGAGAAAAGGAAGTCACTCAAGGTTTGCAAGAACTTGAAGGAGAGTAAATGACAGGAATTTCATTTCCTTAATTGATTTGAAAGTGCTATCCATACGTGCTGGGGTTTGCGAGACACAAAGTGGTACCTTAGCAGTGAATGCTTTTAAAACCGCAACAATCGCCTGCGACTCGGTCCATTTGTTTTAAAGTAAAGCTTTTGTTTTAAGGCCCTTAATTCTAGTGGCTCATCGTCATTAGTAATGGATTGTATCTTTAATGGGTTGTAATTAATCAATTTTCATTCACCCTCCCTTGTAAAAGCTGTTGTTTTGTTGTGGTTTTGTACTAATAGGTCCAGCAATGTGCGCTTTGTAAACCTTAATTTCTTTTATTATAATACAACTCATTTATTTAAAGAAGCATTTAGTGGTTCATACACAGATGATAAAACAATCAAGCTTATTTCTTTTTCTGTCTCTTTAATGTTAGGCTTTTCCCTGCATCTCTACTGGAGTGTACGGTAGGTGCAAATTACAGCATTTTTTTTCAATCAATGTTTACTTTTCATCTTTAATTGCTTTGTCTTCCATCAATTATTTATGTCCTTTGTATTCTATTAACCGCATTTATGAGCTAACATCAGTGGTTTTCATTCCCAGTGTTTATGACGCCTTATCTAACCTAATCAATGGTATGTTTAAGAACCTCAGCTATGATGTGACCTCCGTGCTCATGCATCTGTTCTTATTTAAGGTTGTTTATGTAGCAGGAAACTCATTTTAGGAATTCTGGGAGTGGATATCACTTGCAGTAGTATGAGGGATTTTCAGATTAAGGGTGGGATTAGACGGTCAGATTAGGAGAGATTAGGTGCGAGAGCATGTCACTGTGATTATAATCCCCCTTCTTAGCTATACGTGTCGAGATTAAACTCAAAAATGAACCCGGCAAACAGCTTCAGTTCAAAAACAACTACCAACGGTAATTCATTTTAAAGTCCTCAAGCAGAAAATACGGTTTGGTATGTTGTGAGTGTGTTGTGAGTGCTGACAGTGTCTGATGCCTCCTGGTTAATCATACAAATGAGATCATTACAATCAAAGTAATGTGTGTGTATATATATAAAGAACTATCAAGGCTGTTTTTGTTTACTTTGTGTTGGGTTTGACAGTTTAATGCATCAATGACTAATTTTTTTTATTAGTTATAAAATAAATTCATTTTCTGATCTGCCTCAGTAATGTCTTATTTATCTTTGTTTGGGTGCAGTTGGTTTTTATTGATTAGGTCAATCAGTGCAATATAATAATATAATATTCTGTCATTAATTACTCACCTTTATGTTGTTCCAGATCTGTAAGGCCTTTGTTCATCTTCAGAACACAAATTAAGACATTTGTGAGGAATTCCGAGGGCTTTCTGAGCCTCCATAGTCAAAATTGGAACTGACAATTTCAAGGCCTAGAGAGGTAGAAAGTAAAAGTAAAATAGTCAGTGTGACATCAGTGGTTGAACAGTAATATTATGAAGCTACAAGAATAATTTTTTGTGCAGAAACAAACCAAAATAATGACTTAATTCAACAATTTCTTCTCGTCCGTGTCAGTCTTTGCTGTGCGTTTACGAGAGTACCATCACACTTGTGGTGCATGTGGAAGAGAAGAATTTGTTGAATAAAGTCATTATTTTTGTTTTCTTTGTGCACAAATAGTGCCGTGAAATTTTGGAAATTACATGAACTATTTTAACCATGTCCTTACTACGTTTTTGGGCCTTGAAAGTGTCAGTTGCTGTCTATGCAGGGTTACAAAGCCCATGGATTTCTCCAGAAATATTTTAATGTTTGTCCCAAAGATGAAAAAAAAACAAAAAAATTATGGGTTTGCAATGACATGAGGTTAAGTAATTAATAAAAGAATTGTTATTTTAGGATGGACCTTTTTTAATTTCTATAAGGGTAAAAGGGTTAAACATTTTAGAAGTCCTAGTATAAATCTGATGTGTATTGTGTTATGGGTTGGATGATGTGTGGTGTGGTGCAGGATATCCACCTGATCAAGCAGTCCAAGTTGCCCTGAGAACAGTGAGAGAATACCTGGAGCAAAATCACGAGAAGGTGAGTGTCATTTCCCTACTGGTGTTGTTTTCTTGCCATTGTTGTTATTGTTCGACAAGGAACACGCCATGGCAAACAGATGGTGGCTGCATAGGGACTTTCTTTTCTGAGTCAGCATGCACACACATATATATATATAACCTTGCATTTTTAATTGGTTCCTAACGGAGCTTGTATAGGCTTCACAGAACAGCACAAATACAAAAAATCCACAAACCCATTGACACAATCTCTGGCCCCTGTGACTTAATGTGAGTCTAGAGTAAATTTAACAGGAAATGAGCCATCAGGATGTCTTTGACAAAACTTCTGCACGTCCCATACTGCAGCCGCTCACTCTATCTCTCGCTCAATTTTCCCTGGTCACATCTGTGTATTTTTCCCCCCTCTCTCATCTCTCCCTGATCTGTCTCTCCTGTCCTGTGCTTTCATCTCACTCTGTGCTGCGTGCTTATTTGCTCCTGCTTTCTTTTACGCTACAGACATACAAAGTGACAGAGACACCCTAATTATGGCACACTAATTAACCAACGCTTTGCTGCTTGCTAACCCTTCCACTTTCCATATGCACCCAGAGAATAATACAGAATAAAAGAGAAAGCACTTATTATTATTACAGATTTTTTTCTTGTGTTCATGTGCATCAATGTGCATCATCAACAAAAAATAATTAACACTTCAGAAAAGTTTTACAAAATATGTGTAAATACATACAAGGCCATATTTTTTTTTTAGGGGTTACAAAAAAACTGCAAAAGTTCACATACGTCACTGTGATTGGCTGATTGCCCTGTCAGTTTGATAATGCCCACCTTTCGTGAACGCAGCCGGTCTGCAAATCAGGCCGAATGCGTCAGACTGGTGAAAATGGACTGACTAATTAATTACAGAGTGAACAACTCACCCACTTGGACAAAACCACTCATATCAGGATCAAAATTAACTTAAAATGATGATTATGATATGCTATTTTTCAGAAAAACACTTAGCTTAGTTAAATTAAATTTACACCTCCATGTAACCTCCGTGGCACCTGCAGTGTTTACTGAGGATTCGATATACTGAGGCATTAAAACCGCTTGTGTTATGCCTCTGAAACATTTTTTCAAACTGTACTTTAATATAATTTGTGGTTACATTCTGTAAATAGTATGTTTATATAAACAAAAATTTTATGGTATTATGTTCTTAATTATAGTGTTTGGTAAATAGTTTGCCAAATGCATTAAACCCAGCAACCATGTAAACATCAAATGGAAAATGCCATTGCATATGTGCATGTTTATAATTTTACAAATGCTTTGGCAATGTAAAGCATTATTTTGAATCTGAATCAGACAGACAAAGCGACACAGGATGAGTGAGCCAGAGAGGGAGAGACATTTGGCAAAAAGGCAATGAAAAAAAGACAATGCTAGAGACCAAAGAGAGAAAAATGAGAGTGAGAGAGATTTCAGTGGCAGAGTAGGAGTGCTAGCTGGATGCAATGATGTGTTACAGGAACATGATTAGAAGCAGGAACAGCCCACCTGCCCTCACCACTGTTGTCATGGAGATGGAGGTTCTAGGATGCTGGCACGGATCTCGATGTATTCTTTTTATGTTGTTGCTTGCCATGAAGCATTTGGGACTGGTGCTGGTGTTCAGTCAAGGACAGTTAGGTCACTGGCACTGCGCCTCTCCTGCTAGAAAGACTCAGACATTAGAATATGCTAAGCGATTGCACCCAGTGGTCCTTTTCAGCAGACCCTCTCTTTACACCAGACTGAGAGGCTACGAGTCAAAAATCAGTGAATAGGACAAATTAACCCTTCATTTACATGAATTATGTGAAGTTCTATTCAATGCCGCCGAAAATAATATCTTCAGCCAAATACAGACTTTGACAGAAATTAAGTTTCCTTTCTTTGACTTTATTCACAAGATTTGAAAGCAAATTTCTGCTATGATTTTTAAGAGTGTAGTAAGGGTGAAGGAGGTATTTGGATGAAGTCTGTGATATATTATTACCGGTATGTTCTCAGTTGTGGCGGTTTCTGCTGTGCTGTAGCAAAATCAGAACTCAAAAACTGAGATTCTCTGTGGTCATTTATTTTTTATTTCTTGTCTCTTTTTCGGTTTAATCTGCTCTCAGCTGGACCGGGTCATCTTCTGTGTGTTTCTGAAGTCTGACAAAGAGCTGTATGAAGCAATGTTGCCTGCATACTTCCCACGAGGTCTGTCATCACACACGCTTGGTGGATTTTCATGTTTTACTGGGAGTTATATAGTGAATTTATACTATACACAACTTATACTCTATTCCCTAAAACTAACCCTCACAAACAACTTTCTGAATTTTGCATTTTACATTTTTAACATTTATTTAATTTCTTTAAAAAATCACAGATATTTATAATTATTTAAAATTCATTATCACTCTTAATTTAAGCTTTCTGTACTGTACCCAGTGCTTCTGTGCTTTATCAATATGTACATTACAAAAGCTAAAACATTGAGTATTTTTCACCTCAAAGTCTTCTTATTTCTCTCACAGTGAGAGGACACGTAATAGTCCTGCCTGACGTCAGTGTATTTGTGTTCTGGGACACTGAGTACAAACTAGTGCAAGTGATTTTTTATGTGATAGCTGTACGCTTGCAGTTAGCGCTGCTAACAAACCAACACTGACTACATTAGCGTTTTTAATGGAAGAGGTGTTTACCTTGCTAAAATAAATTAATCAAAAAGCAGCACACTGACTAATTTAGTAGTTCATATTACTAAATATTAAACATTTTTAAACATATTGACTGGTGCTGTTTTTTTGCACCTTTTTTTTCTCAAATGTAACATGTTTCATGAACGATCCTTGCTCTAATAATCACAGTTATGACATGATGTTATTGGGATCTCACACAAGAGGCTGAACTCTAAACATTAGTGTTCATGTAAATGTCTGTTACTGTATGTGCGTCTGCTTCATTAGACCTGTTTTTCACCTCCAGGTTCACCGCCAAAGAGCAAATTATGAGAGGATGGCATAGTTGCTGTGGAAACGCCACACAAACTGCTTTTCTGTCACATCACTGTCTCGCTTTTACCTGATGCAGCCCCTACAAACAACAACAACAACAACAGCTGCCTGACACCACCTGATTTATTCATATCTCCAAACCAGTGCTACATGGAATTTGATGATTTCTATCAGATTCCCGTCGGGAGTCATATTGCTATTGAATTTGTGTTAATATTAATAACACCGTGGGCTTACATGTGGTGGTTCACCCAAAAACTAAACATTTACTCATCCACGTAGAATCATACACAAAAATACTGCTTAATATAAAATGTTTTTTCAGTTGACTTCTGAAATAATATCCTACCTGTGTTTTACCGCATCTCAAATTCTGTTTATTGCTTAATCTTGTTATTTCACCTTCCAGAAACAATTTCCTGCAATTATATAATTTGCACTGCATTAGCATTGAAATTATAGAAGATATCCTACGTGAATATTGTTTATAGAGTTGAATAAAAATTGAATTAAGGCAATCAAAGAATGCAAAAGAGTATGTCAATGGTTGTAACACTTAACCTATAATGAAAGTGCACTATTTGTACTTCTTCAATGTACTTTCTGTCTTCCAGTATGATAAAAGACCCTCATTAAAGTCAACCCCCCTCTCTGAACTAATGGCTGGGGCCGCTCTTAATGCAACTTTCATTAATTACGCCGTGAGCCTTCAAGTTAATAGTATAATGTCAGCAAATGGATTTAGAGCAGATGAAATATTTTGAAATATTGATCCGATCGACTTCGTCAAATACCTCGAGAAGAACTCCTAACTGTTTTTTCTCTCTCGCTCGTATCGTACGATTCGAGCATCTCTCTCATAGCAAATAGTTTTCTTTCATCTCAACATGCTGCTCTATCTGTGAAAGAAAGGAGAGTGTGAGGGAGGCAGATGAAAAAGAGAGAGAGAGGGGGAGAGATGAGTTTAATAAACTCATCTGAAGCAATTTTCATTTTTTAATAAGCGACAGGCAGCTCAGATACTGTCATCAGGCGAGCTTCTCCAAATAATGAGAGCGAAGGAGAAAAAGGGGAGCGCGCGCAAGAGAGAGGGAGGAAGAGCTCAGCAGAGTAATTATCCTAAATCCAGACTTCATCACCGTCCCATCAGCACTTCTCTCTTCCTTTCCTCCCTCTTGCAATCCAGCTCTGTGTCCCTCTCTCTCTCTCTAGCCCTCTTAGTAAAGTGTTATTTAATTTGCTGTATTGGCACAGTGAAAGCAGCCAGCGCGCGGCTGCTGCTGAAATAGTAACCCTTCAGTGACGATTACACTGGAGTGCATCCTATACGCCAGCAGCAGAAGCACGGCGAGATGAGAGCTCCTCTTCTCTTTTTTGCGGCTCTCTCGCCTTATCTCTCACTCCCATGCCCTCGTGCGCTCGTTTTCCATGATCCTATCGTGTCTCTCTCTCTGGTTCCCTCCAGCTGCGTTCCCTGTGTATCGTCAGACTCATAACCCCAGATCCTGCCAGTCAAACGGAGCTTGCTATCACTCGCGGCCCTGCCATTTCATCCCGGTGCTCTGTCGCAGTTTATAGTCACTTCAATCTGGTTTAATCTTGTGGGTGCAGCCAGAAGTGTCATGGGGCTTTTTCAGCCAAGTGGATTTGAATGTGACTTCCCAAATAATTATTTTTTTTTATCTTTGATGATTAAGTTCCAAGGTGAACATGTCTCTACATTTTGGTCTAACCAAGTTGCAGTTGCTTAGCATTTTTTTAATCCACCCTCACGCTCCAAATGCACAGGATTTTTTTTTCTTTCATTGTTGAACACAAATAGCGATCATTAAAATGTCAATGCTAATGCTTTCTGTACAATGAGAAACTGCACTTTTGTTCTAGCTCTGGTTAAATGTATGCGTGAATAAGCAGTATGCTCTATACTCGTGTGGTTTGTCCCCCATTGGCCTGCTCTGGCTGCGTTGTTCACCTTTACTTCATGGTCTTAACATTAAATGTCCTTGTTTGGCTGCTATTTTGGGCTTTGAGATACCGCAGAAGTTCTATACTTGGTTCAGCACCTTTGGTCTTAATGGCTCTCTGCTTAGTCAAAGTACGGAGTTCTAGTTAAATGAGATGTTCGGTTATGACGCAGTTTGTAGGTCAAACTGAAAGGCTAATTCACCGTGAGGTCACTCTGGATATTCTTAAGGGTTTTTAAAAGAAACATGATTTTTGATTTATGAGCACAGTTAGGTCTGTGGTTAGCTTTTCTTGAAGAGATTTTTACATTTTGTTGTACCATATTATACATACATAAAACGGTAAAGCTGCTGTAAGCATACGTTGCGATAGGGATAGAAAAAGACTGTATTATCGTACAGTATATAGGACTACAAACTGTGAGGTTCTGATGCAAATGATGTAAGGTGGGTGTTTTTATTTATGGGCCAAAGACGTTAAGATGGCCGCATCAAAAGCCATTTACAAAAGTGATTTTAAATGTAAAATGTAAAAGTACCAAATTTATTTTGAAACCGGACCGAAACGTCTTTTATAAATACATTTGGTACTTTTTAGTATTCGGGATTTGGTTTGTTTTTTCAGATACATATTAAAATATATAAAAAGCATAAGGGAGCATATTACATTTTATCATATATTAAATGAGTTGAAAACACTTCCTGAAAAATGTGATAGTGGCAAATTAAAAAAAAAAAAAAAAACATAAAATTACAACTAATTAATATTTAGGGTGAAAGTAATTAGTTTGATATGTCATAAATTGATTTTTGTTGCAAATTTGTCACACCGAAAAACATTCAGTAAATCAGTGAAAATGTAGCATTTTTATGTTTCGCTTTGAAAAGCGCAATGGAAATTAATTTCTTGAGGGGAAAACATCAACAATTCAAAGCAGTATTATACTTACTTTTATCCTTAAACACTTTTTCGTCAGTCTCCTCTATTAGTGCCATTATATGCGTTCTATTCTAGTCCATCAGCTGCCCCACCAAAAGCAAAAAGGGCAGATGACGTGCTCTAGAAGTGCTCTTGAACATTTTGTGCATTTTACAGTAGGACCCACCTTTTGACCGATTCTTAAACGCCTGTTGCATTTGTTACCACATAAATAGTTTAGTGCTAGTGTAGAACAAAATGTGATTGCATCACTACAGCGCCCACAAGCCTCAGGGCTTCTTTTTAGTCTGTATATATATGAAGAGAACAAACTACAAGGTTGTATTTGAAGAAAAATTGTTGTTTGCTCTTTGATCATGTTTATCTCACATATAGGAAAGCAAAGTGAGTATGGGAAAGGATACCTCATATCTCATTGAGAAAGCAGGTGAGCGGGTAAATGAGTGTGAGCGAGAGTGTTGAAAGAGTCGGATGGGGTCACCAGGAGTTGGGCGCTGATGTTTATGGATGCTGGAGGAGGTGCTGACGTGGGGGGCTGCTTGTGAAATGAAAATGGATCTTTAGCAGAACCCAGGACACTGCTGCCCCTCAAGATCAATTCACTGATTTACTAGCTGAAAGCCTGTCAGAGCTAGAAACACCAGCGTTGAGGGGAGTACAGGATAAACTCAGGTGGGGGTGATGGAGGGTTGAAGGAGGCATTAGGACTTTTGGTAGAGTCACATGAGGAGAAGGTTCATTACGGGTGAATGTTTTGTCACAATATAGCCTAGTTAGAAGTTTTAAATGTACCAGAATTTGCTCGCATCTTCTCAGAGGAGCAGAGTGAAGATGGGTTTAGGAGACAGCTCTTTTGTGCATATATGATTCCTTTAATTAAATACGCCGTTTACTTTTGTTCTTCTCCAGTAAACACAGCGGCTGCATACACATTGTGAGAGAATTATTTTTAGTGAAGCGTCAGGGAAGTTAAGCTTCATCTCCTGCAGAGTGCCTACCTACAGCCTGTGTGTGTTTGTCTTTTGTTGGTGTCTACTAAAATATTAAAGATGTTTACTGTATTGTATGAGAGGTGATAGCATCTCTTTCTGTCAGACAAATGTGTAGCATATATTTAATTTAATATTCCTAATATAATATTTAACAATTGCCAAGTCCCAGAGCACATGGAGGCAGTTAAAACAACATTATAGTTTGTTTACCACATTACTCTGCAGCAGTATGGTGCTGAGCATTATTATCTCCAGAATCTTTACCAAAAGAAATGTTCTTAATAATTGCTTTTCACACAGAACGAGATGTTTCATTTAAAAAAAAAAAAAAAACCAACAACTAATAAGCAGTAGAAACAGAAAAGCATTAGGCTAGGCCTACCTCCAGATGCATTTTAAATGAATGAATTACTACGATATCGTTCCTCTGTGACGTTACTGTTACAGCTGTTGGGTGGACTTCCCAATTCTCATAGAACTGGAACATTAATTGTCATAAACTTCTTAAAAATGTTACTTTTTAAATTGCGACACAAGTGTGAGACGCTAAAAAATGTGCAATATGCAAAAAAAGGTTATTGCGACTTTATCTCACAATTGAATTGTGAGTTATAAAGTCAGAACTGCGAGATATAAAATCAGAGATATAAACTCATAGTCGTTTCTCATAGTCGCTAGTTTATATCTCGTACATTTTACGAAAAAAAAAAAGTAATAAGAGTGACAACAATGAAATGCATTCTGTGTAAACCAGACTTAAATTAGTAGTGTCGCTACTGCAGAATTGTTTAACCTAATTAAGTGAGCATAGCTACTGTTTTGAGTTACATCAGTAAAAAAAGATTGTGTCACTTGCTGTGTACGAGACATACATAAATGCAGCATTTGTGATTAAAAACTATTAGATGGTAGATAGGATAGTGCTCAGCGTATAATGGAACAGTGGGTCATTTGTGGGCATTGCATTTGGGCAATGTATGATTGCCTATTTGCTCCATTATAAAATGATCCATTGTATCTCTGTCCTGTTTAGTTCTATTTTTGTCATAGATCTTGCATTTGTACAATGCTCTGCCCACACTGAATGCACTACCACCAGTGATAAATCCTTTCATGCATTCGCAATTATTTTGGCTCGTCTGCCTTGTTTCTGTGGCATTCTCCTTCGGTTTGGAGGCCTAGCTTGTTTTGTGTGAATTAACTACAGTCCCAATTTTCATAATATGCACTTTACATAGCTTACATTGTTAAGGTTTCTGTTAAAATGACTTTTTTTCATTTTATATCAATGATATATATAAATCTTTAATTTATATATATATATATATAGATTTAACAATAATTAAAATGTTTTAATAAAATATAAATATATATATGTAAATCTTTAATTTATATATATATATATATATTTAACAATAATTAAATTTTTTTTATAAAATATATATATATATATATATATATATGTAAATCATTAATTTATATATATATATATATATAGAGAGAGAGATATTTAAAAATAATTAATATGTTTTAATAAATATATATGTAAATCTTTCATTTATATATATATATATATATAGATTTAACTATAATTAAAATGTTTTAATAAAATTATATACGAACAATAACCCTTCTGAAAATGGCAGCTGAATTTTAAGGTTTAAGTGTTTATCCAAATGTAATTGAAATGGAAAGCGTGTGTGCATGTGTGAGTGGACAGTGTCTGAGTGCTCTCCTCTCACCTACCTCGATTTTATTTTATTTTTATTTTGAATGTTTAATGTATTAAAAGGGCCGGGGTAATGAATTATAATCTTTAATGCAGAGAGCGATCGATACCTCCACAAAATAAATCAGCTTTTTACTGAGAGCGTCAAAGCCTTTAATACACTGGGGAAGAAACAAGTAAGGGAGGGAGAGAAAGAGAGGAGGAGAGCGAGCCAGGGAGGGGAGCATGACAGGAGCTGTTGATGGAAGGAGAAAGCAGGAACGAATGGGGTTAGATGAGAGTGCTTCAGTAAGATACGATCACCGGTGACCATGATGATCCCTACCAAGTCTTAGTATCTTCAACAAACTAGCCAGGAGGTCACATCTCATCTGGCAATAGCTGCATATACGATCCGTTCAGTATAAAAACGTGGTGGCTTTGTTTTAAGTACTCTGTTGAAGAGGCAATCAGGCCATGAGATCTCATAATAATCATTCTCCTCTCAACTTAATGAAGGCTACCCTCAAGGGGTCCTCTAATTTTAGAAATTCTGACAACTTCACACTTGCTTTTCTTTGCTCGGGCTGAGAAAAACAGTGTTTTTGGCATCTTCATGACAATAGATTGATATAAAGTTCTTGGTCTAAAGATTCTGAATCTAGCGTCTTTAAGATATTGCTTAAACAGTCTCTAAACTCTGCATCGTCGTGCTCACTATATCATCAATTCATCGACAAAAAGGTCTGCGGACTGACGCATTTTGATTTATGTTGCCATGACAACTGCATAATTCATGAATTGTATTAGCGTTCCATTTGTCGTTTTTGAGTTATGATTCACCCCAGCCAAGGATTGTCAAAAAAAAATTAAAAATCTTTGCCCGCACCCACATTGTTTTAAGACCCCCATCATCTTCTGCCTCCTCCTTAAATGTCAAAGTCTCCAAAGTGTCAGCTTTTTTCCCCCAACGAGGCAACATGAATTAATCTGCTCTCATAAATATCTTGTTAGCATCAGTTTGTGTAAGACACTCTCATAATTATACAGATACAAAGGCACCAGCACACCAACCACTGGGCATTATAGTGCCACATAGCGGTAAGGATAGGAACTACAACCTCAACCGCTACATATTTCAGTGTAGTATTTATTTATCATAATTATATTTCAAGAAAGTCACATTTCTATAAATATATGGATTGTATTAATGGATGCATGTTGCCTTTAAATTCATTTATTTGTTTTCTTACTATAAATGTATTGGACCGTTACATAGTGAGTGAATACTACATGCTTTATGGATGTTTTGTAAATAAACCGTTTAAAAACCAAGGGATAAAAATAGTGGAACAAACTATGATTGATTTATGCTTGTTTGTTTTCTGTGTCCTGTGGCTTGACGAAACTGGAGTGAAAATCTAAAGGAGAGAGACAAAAGATGTATTAATGGATGTTGGGCATTCTCACAAGAAATCAACGCGTATTCAATAATTAATGGAAAATGGTTGATCTGATTATTAAGTGTCTAATAACTGTACATAAACAAACATTTATTGAAATGTAGAATTGTTTTCCTTTTAAATTATTATATCCAATAATATATTCAAATGAATTAATATGACAGGGTGAATGGAAAAAGACAGACAGCATGTTTTTATAACGACTTAATATAGTTTTGAAAGACAGGTGGGTGGCCTATTTTCTGGATTTCATTTTCTTTTACTTTGTGAAAGAGCATGAAAAGAGCATGTTTCTAGCTTCTACCTGCTGAGAGATTGGTGGCAAAAAATTGTAACGTGACACTTTACAAAAAACTCAATCAGTTAAAAGCCCTGCTGTAGACTGACCTTCGTTTCCAGATGATACCCGGCTGACATCGGAGTGTGCAGGTGAGATGTTCTCCTCACTATCAACTGAAACACATACAGATATTATACTCGACACAAAACAAATACAATGCTTGTTTTTTTACAACCTTAAGCAAATGTAATTTTCTTCTACACTATCTGGTTTATATCTTTAGCCTTCTTACCTCTTCCCTCCTCACTAGGGCTGTCCTGGCTGGGAGTAGGACTGCCGTCATGTTCCCAGAGGGCCGTGGCGCCTGTTTGTGAAGAGCGCAGACGCATGCGAGGTTGCACACGCTGGTCTCCTGGGCTGAAGGACTGGGAAATTCCTCCTCTGCCCCTGCCAATAGCCCAGCCGTGCCGAGAGCCCAGCTTACGCCGACCAGTTCGCATATTCCCTTTGTGTTGATCGTCTTCAGCCTGAGATGAGATTCTTCTCAGTGAACTCGGGGACACTGGAGCACTGATGGGATCCTGCTCATGAACTAAGGGGTGAAAAAGTGAAGAATGCGAGATTTTTATTTCTCTTTCTGGTGAGGTAAAGGTCTTTATGGATGTATGTAACATTATTTTCAAAATATTAAGCACATTATCCTCCCAAACTCTCCTTAGTCCAACTCAAAAAAATAAAGCATAATAATAATAATATATGTAATAAATAAAATATCATTAATATCTGTTGTGCTGCCTTTGCTGATAATATATGCTGTTTACAAAAAACACAATCAAAAACAGAATAGCCACTAAAAATAAAAAAAGAGAAAGAGAGAAAAATACGCATAGGTTACAGCATTGAGGTGAAATGTACTTGAGTACAAAACATTAATAATGATGCTGCAAAATGTATGCTTTTTTTTATGCCTAAACTGATATAATACTTTAAGGCCAGTTTCATAGACGGGGCTTAGCCTAAACCAGGATTAGGCCACAGTTCAATTAGGACATTTTTGCATTTTTTTATAAACATGCATTACAAAAAAAGCATTACTGGTGTGCATCTGAAGACAAAACAAAGGCACTGACATGTTTTAAGATCAATCGGAGCAAGTTTCTTTCATTTAAAAACAGCTCAGATTTACATTTTAGTCTAGGACTAAGCTTAAGCCTTGTCTAAATGTATTTGATTTAAAAGTATGAAATATTTATGTATTTGTCAAAACAGAATTTTTTTAATATTCTAAAACTTTCAGTCAGTGCACACTGACTGTATGAAAAATAAAATACATAAATATAAAATAAATAAAATAAAAAGTTCTTTTACACTGTTACTGTAAGTATTTATATTACAATAAATCTCAATGCTGTATACACTAAGCAATATTCATTTGATCTGCAAATTCCATTCCATTCCTCCGTCACATAAACACAGAATTACTATGTCTGGTTGCGATCCAAGGGAATGGCATAATGTTGTATGGTAACAGCATCATTCATTGTTATGAGCTTTTGGGGACCTTTCTTTGTGTTTTACAGAGTCCAGGGAACCCTGCAGTCTTAACTTACTGGCTCTCTCTTACGCTCTGTGGTACAATACATCTAATGTTATTACAGCAGCTATACAGCTCTGCAGTCTCACCAGGCGCTGGAGCTGAAGAGACGGGAGCTCCGTCTACGGTGTCAGCGAGGTTCTCTATACTTCCAGCAGCAATAAACTGAGCGCGGCCTTCTTTGCTTCCACCTTTAGGTTTTATCAGCTTCTTCATGCGGTCCGCTATCCAGTTTGACTTCCTGAAGCCACAAGAGAGTTTATAAGTGATTGAAAAGCAGCCAACAAGATTCCGATAAGTCAAAAAAGGTAAAGGAGAAAAACGGCAGGATGTCCAGATGAAAGAGAGCATACAGTGAGTAAAGCAATGAGTCCGTGGTGAAAAGGTCTGCTAGAGACAGATGTTAAAGCCTGACTAACTTTGGTTGTTTGGGTGGACACACGCTAGGCAGAGCCGGCTCCAAAACACGATACTGATCCATTATCTTCTCCACCAGCTTCTGCTTCTCCCTGCGCAGCTCGCCGAGCTTGTCACTGAGGTGGAGAGAGATGGACAGATGGGAGAGAAAAACATGAGTTATTTACTGATGCAGGTGGTCCAGCGCTGAATGTTTTACATGGTGCATGTGAAAAAAGTGGATAAAAGTGAGCGGCAAATGTGTGCGTGTGTGTGTGTCCGTACAGGTACTCTCTCTGCTGGTTGTGGTGCTGGTCTCGGCTTTCCATGCTTCTCTCCAGTAGGGCCTTGTTTTCTTTGGCCAGGCTCTGGTTCTGCTCCACTAGGTGCCGGTTCTCCTCTTCTACGTTCATCTTCAACTGGGTTAGGAGCTATAGGAAAAATATAAATACTAGGGAAATTAATGATACTATAAATTAAAATAATCATTGTTTAAAAATGTAGTTACTGTGATTAATCTCAGACTTCTAAAATAATCAAATGCATAATAAGCCTACAAAATGTAAACCTGTAGATAATGATAAAATCTAAAAAATTAAACAAACAATTTAACATAAAAATTTACATTCAAAGACATCAGATCAAGGCTTTTTTTTTTTGCCAAACCTGATAACTGCATTCCTGCAAGTAATATTATTCAAATTGCAATTGGGTTGTTTTTATTAAATAATAATTATGAAGGTTTAAGAAAATATGTAAAAATAAAAAGGTTTTGCAAATAAACTCACACATACAGAGTGAGAGAGTCAATTTAGTCCAATTTATTATAATCTATTAAATAAACATTTTTTTTTTGCAATGGAAATTTAAAAATAACAGCATTTATTTAAATTAGAAACTTGTTGTAACTGGCTTTACTGATACATTTAATTAATCAAGTTTTTAATTAAAACTTTCCTTGCCGTTTAATAGTACTGTTTAAAACAGTATGAGACACATTACAGTCATGATGTTCGTTGTGCTCAGACCTGGTATTGGCTGCTGAGACGGACACTGTTGAGATCCAGCTGTTGGTTCTGCTCTTTAAGAGTGCTGAGTTCTCCCTCCAGCCTGGTCCGTTCAAGCTGAGCCGAACTCAACTCTGCCCGCAGAACTGAGCTCTGAGCCAGCAGCTCTGACTGCACCTGAATCCACTCCTTCTGCATGTTCTGATATCTACATCATAAACAGGTGAATCTCACTAATCTACACATCTCATGAAAGTCATATTTAATTCCCAAAAGTCAAGTAAAGTCAAGTCATTTTTATTTATATAGCGCTTTTAACAATACAGATAATAGCAAACATTTTTAGCATTTGTGATTCATATTATATTATTTCTATTATTACAAGTACATAAAAATTACATATCATATTTGTTATTTCCATGCAAAATATTCGTCTTGATTCTGATAAGTTCAGACTTGTTTTTGTGAGCCTGTCTATACAACTATCAGACCATGCATCTAGATAATTCATTCAAAGCATTCACGAATCCCAATCTGCACTAACACTGTCTGCCTAACTAAACGATACTGAATACAAGTAAACCACCTCCTGGTGGGTTATGTTGAGAATTTTCTTATTCGGTCTTATTCACCAAAGCATCAAGCTTTACAAATATTTTCGTGAGCTGTCACACCATGGCAACAACTGTTGTAAACTGGCTATGAAATGACTCATGTTGTGGGGAGACTTTGGTGGGGCTTACCATCACCACAGTGGGAGGAAGAGCAGTTTGAGGTGGGTGGTATCATCACTTCCGCTCTCATTTCTGTGAATCTGCTCTGTATCTTCAGTGTTGTGTTGTGGTTACTGCAATTATGAATTTTTTTTCTCACCTTTCACTGTCCATTTTCAGTCTCTCCAGCTCCTTCTCGCTTTCCATCTGCCCTTGTGTCACTTTCTCCATTTTCTGTCTCTCCACACGTATCGATTCCTCTGCTTCCTCCAACTGTGCTTTTTGCTCCAACAGCTCCTTATATCTAGACAAGTACAGTATAGGACATTTTACAAGATTAAAAGATATTTTGATGAATGCTATGTTTCATCTGATGTTATAGTCATACAGAAGAACAAATACATTTTTACAACAATAATAAACAAACACTATAATAGTTATTTATTTTTTATTATTTATTATAACCAAGCTCAAAGTCTTAAGATATTATGTGGTATCATTTTTACGTATAACAAAAATCAGCATGAGTGCGTTTGGTTATTTTAGGTTTTATTTTACATTTACCTGTAGTCATTTAGCAGATTATTTCATCTAAAGCGACTTACAAATAAGGACAATAGAAGCAGTCAAAGTCTTGGTTAGCCCAACACAGTATACATAGCAAGGTTTAAAATATATATATATGTATTTATATAGTGTATATAAATATATATATATATATATATATATAGTTTAAGAGGGTCAGATGGATATAATGCAAGTAATAGTGGGTTAATACTATTAGCTTTTTTGAAAATACTTAATTCTAATATATATTTATAATTTATATATTATAATATATGTATATATATATTTATAATATATAATTATAATTTTTAAAATATCTAGTAATATATAGTAAATATTGTTTATTAATATTTTGATTTATCACAGATTTACTTAAAACAAGATATGAAATAACCTAAAAAAAATCCTATATTATCTAAAAGTATAGTTATTATATTATAAAATAAATTGATAAATAAATAACCATGCATTTCTCTGCTTAGACCACTTAAGGGAGTAGGCTAAATTATTAAATAATTACAAATTAAGTTTTTAAATAAATAACATTAAATTTTTCCACTTTGACATTTTATGTGAATAGCCTAAAATTGTTACTTATTAAACAAATGATAATACATTAATTTACCTTTAAATAAATAAATGGTTATTAACTTTCATTAAATTAATTCTAAGGCAGTATACCTGGCCTCAATGTCTTTATATTGAGCTTCTAGACTGCGACTGCTGCTTTTCACTTGACTGTGTTTGACCAACAACTCTTCTAACTCCGCCTCCTGTCTCTGCTGCAGAGCTGTCAATCTGTCATGATCCCGCCTCACAGCCTCCAGACGCATCACTGACTCCTCCTTCTCCTTGAGCCACACCCTTGATTCGGCCCCAAGAGCTGCACAGCGCAGTTCGCTCTCATTGCACCGTGCCAACACCGCCGCGTGGTCGGAGCTCAGAGACACCTGTTCCACCTAAGTGAGAGGAAAGAGAGTACAAAAAAGCAGATATAATGAGAGTGTGGCCATTGAGGTGGAAATAACCTGTTTATGAAAAGCCTGTATAATTTAAAGTGCTGTCGTTTTATGCTCCATCAACAGTATGATTTAAATCCCTTAGTGTCCGCCCACTGTAAAAACTAATATAGATTTAAACAAATGTCAGTTTCTAAAATCCCCCAGCGTCAAGGGTCCATTTAGAGACCAGCAACCCACACTCAATCAAGCACTCACCTGTAGTTTGGTGTTGAGGGCCTGTAATTTAGCGCAGTTCTCTTGCAGTGAGATGGAGTGGCGCTGCAGGGCGTCCAACTGCTCTCTGAGCTGAGTACAGGCTGACTGAGACTGAGTCAGCTGAGACAGCAACACCTCTCGCTCTCGCTGAAGCACTGCATTCTGGGAGACAACCAGAGGCATGGAGTTCAGTTCAGCATACAAGTTGATATCCATTCATTTAGAATGTAATCCCTGGATGCAGTTAATGAGGTTTAAATAAAGACATGCGTGAAGTGGCCTTGTGGGGCCCAAAACGTAATGACATTTCAGCGCGTGTCTTGTATTTTATCTTACCTCCCTTTCCGTATTTATCAGTGTTTGACTCAACGCCTCCTGGCTGCCAGTGCGATTCTCTTCCGTTGTGTCTGGTTGTTTGTTCCTTGTGTTTTCAGAGTCTTCTGCTGCATAGATAGAGTCTGTAGGCCCCAAGCTCTGGTTGTGGTTAGCCTTATCAGTGGCCTCCTGAGGTTTTCCTGACAGTGGCGGAGACTGTCTGTTTGATTCACAACCCTCGATTCTCTGCGTGTGTGAGACAGGAGGTGAAAAAGCAACCTCTGGAGATGATGGTTGCTGTCGTGTAGCTGCCATTTCAAGCTTGGTCTGCAGCTCGTCAAGTGTTCTGTTCAGCTGCACGATTTGACAGGATAACTCTTGGGAACGGGAACTCTCGTTAGCCAGATCCTGGATGTGAGTGCGATATTAAAGTTAGACAGGTGCTGCACCTTACCAGCTTTATCCAGAACCAACCACGTGCCTCTTTAGGAAAACCTGAGCAATAACAGTTTTCATTAATCTCATAAAGATGCATTTTCAGCACAGTGGTCCAAGGAGGGGAAATCTAATTGCGCTGAGGATTTTCAGCTAAAAAAGCAGATAGAAAACAATTATCTAGTTCAAAGGAAATATTCTAAAGAGCCCATTTCACAAGATATCAGCTCAGTGGGACCTCTGGGCGAACATAATTGCAAAAATATGGTGTACTGAAGCACTATAGCGATTGCTTTTATCGTTCATACTGTATCTCACATACAAACACTTTGAATACTGCACAGACCTTTGTTAGGGAGTCAATCTGGACCTTGCTCTCAGTGCTGAGTGTACTGAGCTGCAGGTTCTCCTTCTGCAGCTCCTCCAACTGGGCACATGTCTCTTTGAGTTGAGAAATCTCCTGACACATGCGTCTATGGGCAGATGACGGATGTACTGAGTGATATACATAGTATTCTTATGCCATGTTATTTATTTCATAAGATTATTATGAATTAGTTTGGCAAAGGGTTCAGCGTGAAATAAATGAAATGGTTCACAAATTAAAGTTCACAAAATGAAAATATATTTATTATGTACTAATACTTGACTTAAAAAAAAGATAAAAACAAAAATAGCCATTATGCAAAAATAGTATCAATAATGTGGCCCCGACAACTCAATATAAATGTTTTGTACGCAAAGGACAGATAACCAATGATTTTAGAGATATGAAAGCTGCAGTGGAAGATCAGTAGTCAAAAACTATTTGAACTTTGGTCAAAAGAAATATAAAGCATAAGACATTAAGGCCCGGTTTCACAAACAGGGCTTAGCTTAAGCCAGGACTAGGCATTAGTTAAATTAAGATATTTGTGGAACTTTTACAAAAATGCCTTACAAGAAAATATTTCAGGTGAGCATCTTAACACAGAACAATGACACTGACATGTTTTAAGATATATCAGAGCAAGATATTTTCATCTGAGACAGATCAAACATGCAATTTAGTCTGGTACTATCTTAAGCCTTGTCTGTGAAACTGGGGGTTAAAGTGTTTGGTAATTTTCAGATGTCAGAAGAAGAAGAAATGACATTCATCAAAAAGAGTTACATTGGTAGGATTTTTCAAATTAAATTCTAATGCCAGTCAAAGCTGCATTTATTTGTTTAAAAATACAATCAAAATGGTAATATTGTGAGCTGTTTTCTATTTTATAATGTAATTTATTCATGTGATGGCAAAGCTACAGTCTGATATTTTCAGCAGCAGTCTTCTGTCATATAATCCTTTAGACATTATTCTAATATGCTGATTTGGTACTTAAGAAAATACTTAAATGTTTATAATCAATGTTCAAATTAATTGTGCTGAGGAAAAAATGTGATTTATTTTTTTTATGTATTTGGTGCATAGAATGTTCGGGACGGTTGATCAATTTCTTGCTAAATAAAGGTTTCATTTCTAATAAAATAGTAAAATTTTTGAGCAGTAGTGCATCTATAAAGATTCATCATATTTATTTGAACAACATGAAAGTGAGTAAATAATAAAACTACTGGCATACTTCAGTAAGTACGAAGGTCCCTTTACATGTGCTTATGTCTGTACCTGTTTTGTGCCTCTAGGCTGCAGGCTCGTTGGTTGCCATGCTCCAGGGCAGATGTTGTGCTTTCCAGTTGCTGTCTAAGTCTGGCCATTTCTCGTTCTCTTTGTCGCAGCTCACGTCGTTGACTGTCCAGCTCTGCCTGACACGCCTCCTTCTCCTGCTCCAGTCGCATGACTTCAAGCAGCGCTTCTTCCCGCCCTCGTGTGAGAGACTCCACCTCCACGCCAGATTCTTGCAGTTCAGTTTGTAGATCTTCTTCATGCCGCCTGGCAGACTCTAAGGTCCGTCCCAGTCTTTCCAGTTCTGCTTTGAAGTTTTGGTTGGTCAGCTCTAACTGATCTCCCTGTGAAAAAATAGTTTGCTTAGTTCAGTCAAAATAGAAAAACACAATTCTTTAGATTTAAAGAAATCAGCAAAAAATTTAAATTCTGTCGTAATTTACCTATGCTGTTAAAGCCCCATGTAATACAATGTGGATTTTTACATAGCTCTTTTATATACAACTTAAGTAAATGCAGAACAGAGTGTCACAAGCAGAAAACTATTTAGATACATATAATACCTCCTTGCTTAAGAAAAGTATTAATTTCTGTCGAAGCTAAAGACTCACTCACAAAAGAAAATGCTATATGACATTTATGCATGGGCTTTTGAAGCTATAGTTTTGTATATGGATTGAATTAGAAATTTTGGCACGACTGCATGAGACATGCAAGAACCAATTACTAACATTAAACATGGCATGAGGCATCTTGATTCTACAAGTCTGAATATGCAAATGAGAATTAAGAGATGAAAAAAGTTTAATATTTTTGCCTGTTACTCACACAAATCTATGCAATACAGCACATATGGACTAACATATTCATATGAACTACTTTTATGGTGTTTTGAATGACCTTAATTGTCATTCAGTTTAACTGTACGTATTCTCCTTTTCTTTCCACAAAAAGGAAGCATGTGGTTTGGACAAGTAAATGAACAGAACATTTGTTTTTCTGTGAACTACCACTTTAAAGCCCAATTATCATCTCTCACTGTTACCCATGCTGATTCTCTTCCCATTGTGTTTTTGATATCAACTCATTGTTACAGCTTAATTTTAATGTAGGCGCCATTCATCTCAATGTTTCCCCACTCATGTAATCCATATCTTGGAATACAGCAAAGGGCCAAACAAATAACCCGGCTCACCTTGCGCACCGCAGCCCTGAGCGAGTCCACGGTGCCCCTGAGGGTCTCTCTCTCCCTCTCCAAGGCCGCCCTGTCTCCTTCTAATTGAGCAATCACTGCAGCCTGCATCTTCTGAAACTCCACCTGACTGCGCAGATGCATCAGCTCCTCCTCCTGCTGCATAGACTCACCCTGCAGCACCTGACAGATAAACATATTAAGTGGTTATTAGCAGATGCTCTTATCCAAAGCAAATCAAAGTGGAGCGCCATGCTCCAAGGCACAATAGTGATGATTCATGGATGGTTCTTTAAGGAAATCAAGGCCGGAATCTCTTCAATTGCAATCCCAGGTCATTATGCTGTATGATACAATGAGTGAAAGTGGAAAAAGTAATCATTGTGAGAAATGGTGCTTGTTTTACACGGGTCTAGTAACAGCATTGAATGCCTTTCTTAATTGCAAGTGGCAGGGAGTTGCGTTTTTACTTGGTGAATCATTGCCGTTATCGACTGTGCCGTTATCTGGCTTTGAAGGAGTTTGTGCAATCATGGAGCAATTAGGTTTTTCTGTGTCATAACTTGATGGTTCCTTACCTCTATTTGCTTCCTAGCCTCCATGAGGCTCTCTGCTGCCTTCTTCAGTCGCTGGTTCTCAGCCTCCAGGAAAACCAGCTTATTTTCGGCCTCCAAAACCTTCTTGCTCTGCTCTGCCAGTTTGGAGCGCAAATCCTGGGCTAAAGCGGTCTGTCTGTCAGCCTCTTCCAAGGCCTGCTGAAGCTGGTTATGCAGGGCGAGGGTATCCTGGGAGAATTTATCATCTTCTGTCTTCTTGGCTTCTGTGCCGTGTGTCTGAGATGTCTCTTCTGTGATGTCTTTCTTCCTTTCAATTTCTTTTTCACCCTCGGCCTCTCCTCTCTCTTTGGTGTTCATTTCATCTATAACCTTCTTTTTTCTTTCGCTGAGGATTACGTCGCCCCCCTCTCCCCCCTCTCCCCCCTCTCTCTGGGCTTTTATTACGCCTTCTTTTTCATCGTGTTTCTCTCTTCTCGTGTCATTTCCCTCGCATTCCCCTCTTGGGATTATTGGCTTTTTCCCTTCTTTTCCCTCTGAGGCTGTTCTCTCTTCCTCTACGTCTTTCCGTTTCTGTTTTGTCCTCAGCTCTTCGAGATTTATCTTCAAGCTGCTATTTTCATTCTTCAGACACTCCATCTAACAGTTGAAAGAGAAATTATAGGGCCAGATTTAAAGAGTGGAGACAAGGACAAAATGACAGTAGACAAAACGCTAAGAATAACTGTCTTTAAATCCATCTAAAGTGCCTCACCTCCTTGAGGGCGCTTTGAAGCTTTTGCGAGAGTTGGTCTATGTGTTCCTGGAGCTCTTCGGTCATCTCAGGGGGGCTGGCCTGCTGAGCCTAGAAGAGATACAGGAACATGTGAAACCTGAGAATTTACATGAATCAGTCCGAATCAATTTGTAGCTTGAGGATAAAAATGTCGAAACATCCACTGACCTCTCGTTCAGCCTGCAGGAGCTCTAGCCGTCTCCTCAGTTCAGCGTTCTCATTTTCTGCTCCCAGAAGCCTCAGCGATGAAGCCTCGTTTACCTCCTCACTCAAAGGCTTCAGATCTGAACAACAGAAAGTGAGAGACATGTGCACTTAACTCCATGTTATTGCTTGTTGTTCCTTAACATCAAGGCAAAAAGTCAATCTCCAAAGCCTTCACCCTCCCACTTCCTCTCAGAATGAGCTGCCAACCTTCACCTGAACTGCTGAGACTATTGCGACTTTCAAGAAGGAAGTGAAGACACAACTTATTCTCAGGCATTTAACCACCCCATACTCTTAAACCTATGCGCTTACCCACTCGCACTCGTGTTTAAAAAAAAGACATTTATCCACTTCTCTTGCTTGCTTCCAAATCTACTTGTCAAATGAACCTGGCATTGTATATTATGAATATTGTTGGTCCTTCACCAATTACTTTCGCTTCTCTTTTTGTAAATCACTTTGTTTAAAAGCACCTGATAAATGCATAAATGCAAATGTTATTAAATGGATAGTTCACCCAATAATAAATATTCTTTCATATTTTACTCAACCTCACATTGTTACAAACCAATAAGACTTTGGTTAAGCTTTAAAACATAAATTCCCTTATCTCAGGGAAACAATATTGATAAAGTTGTCATAAATGTGAGTTTAATCTTAGTTTAGTAAAGAATTGTGATTCTAAGTTTTGCTTAATTCTACTTTATTTTGAGGGACAGAAAGCCTTTTGATTTCATTAAATATAGCTTTAAACACATTTGTATGGGTTTGGAATGACATGAGGGTGAGTAAATCCTCCAAGAGTTTTGATTTTTGGGTGAACTATCTCTTTAAGCATTAGTTTACTGAGAAATTAAATTCCTGTATTCATCTCATAAGACGCCAGGCAGGATGTTTCTGCTTTTCTTTTTGACATGATAAAAGTATGGATAAACCTGGTCAAGCTTTACAAAAGATTTAAAAGAAAAAATTAGCATGAAAGTGTTATTTGTAAAAGCTCAGCACTGCCTATTCCCCACTGTTTGGGAAAGAGCATCCAGAACAATGCTAATCTTTTCATTTTGTGCTTTACAGAGAAAGAATAACATACAGGTTTGATAAGACACGAGGGTTAGTGAACATTAGCCGAATTTTAATTTCTGTGTTAGTGATGGATGAAATGTAAATGTATGCATAAATGTCTATTCCCCAACAGACGACAGCTTGATTTTCATATAGCTGATTGACATACATAAACATGAAGTCAAGAAATCAATCGATGGCAGTTGAGTCATAATATCAAATATTTTAATATCATATCATGCATAAAACCTACCAGTCTCAGGCATGTTTATTTCCTGAACGTCCTCGTCTGACTCCGGCTCTGATTGGAGGAAATGGTGATGAGTCACATTCTGACTGACACCCACAGAATGAACCTGACGCTTGAGATCCACCTGCAGACTCATATTCATCTCCAACAGCTCGTCTACCCTCTGTCTCTCAACATCTCGCTCCTACACAAATGCAATTATATACCCATAAAGCATTATGAATATAAATCACAGACTGCAGAAGAATGCAATTCTTTATAAAACTTTCATACATTTTAAAGAAGATTTCAGAAGTTTTCTTTCAACCTAACATAATTAATGGCAGCTTAAAAATAAAACACTGCAAGTTCATAAAGTCATTCATACACCCTCCATATCCACAAGCTTCTGCCTGAGAAGAAGATTTTCCTTCTCCAGTTCCCGCAGCGCGGTGCACCGTGCACGAGCGTCAGCCAGCTGCTCATCCAGAAGTGCCTTGTTCTCTTGCAGCGAGGCACAGTACTGCTGCTGCTCCTGTAGGGCCAGAGAAAATGAGTGTTACAGAAATCATTCACCCACTTTCATGTTGTTCCAAACCCAAACCTGACTTACTTTCATCTGTGATATTTTTGCTGAATGTTTATGCTGCTAACCAGGGACTCTTTATGCATCATGTTTTATTACTCATCACATTTGTTTTTAAGCTTTTATTCTACGCTGATCATGTCATATCTATCCAATAATGAATCTAATATTATTTCCAGGTGAAAGCACTCCATTCTGTTAATCCAAATGCAAAAAATGCACTATTATACAATAATTTTATATACTTTTTTTTACACATTTATAGTTTACATTCTGTTTCTTTAACTTTCTGTATATTGAAGATTCTTGAAAAAATGTATCAGTTTCCACAATTATTAATTAGCACACTTGTTTTTTGACATTGATAATAATAGGAATCCTTCAGAAATATCATTTAAGTTAGGACTGGAATAATGGCTACTGATAATTTTGCTTTGTGTATAAATGTAATTTATATATAAACAGTTATTTAAAACTTTAAACTATTTTTACTGTACTCCGATCGAATAAATGTATCATAAAAGTTGCTCTGTTTAATGTATTTATAAATACCATCCTCAAACTTGCTTCATGCAGGGCTCCTTTTGTGTTCAACTGAAGAAAGTAGCTCAGCCTTGTTGGTTTGGAACGAGATGAAAGTGAATAAATGACTGAATTATTTTTTATTCAGTGAGCTATTCCTTTAAAAGTAACCCTACAATTTAATTTATTTTACGTTTTCTTTTTTGCAACTTGCGTTTCTCACAACTGGTCATTTACCAGCACAAGAGCAGCACAAAATATTACTCCATATCCAAATTATAGCACTCCACTTTGTCAATCCTAATAGCAGCCTCAGCCTGATGTACATCTCCTCCTCTACCTTCAGCTGTGTGCGGTACAGCTCCATGCTGCGGAGCCGATGTGTGCAGTTTTTCAGCTCCGCCTGCAGTTGCTCTACTCTGGCTGCACGCTCACGCAGACAGTCCAGCTCGTCCTTCAGACCCCGACTCACACGCGCTTCCACCTGCAACACTCGGTTCTGAGCCAACCAAACATAAGACGGTACGTCAGTGTCCTTTCACATTTATTAATGATTATACAGTGACTTTTATCAGTATAGTGTGCTCACTTCCTTCTGTAGTTTCTTTATTTCCTCCTCCATAGTTTGCATTTCTTGTTTATAATCCAGTAGTTGATCACCTTTATCCTCCCTTTAAAACATTTTAACATGTGCATATTACTAGTGCAACAAAAACAAAATTATAAAAATATAATGTTAAGCCAATGTTATTTCAGTCTGCTTGTGAAGTCCAAACTAAAAGAACACTGCTGAAATCACACACGTTACTTTTAATAGTTATAATGATAATCGGGACTGGAATAAAATGAAGGTTTGGGGTCAGATTGTTTTTAAAACACTGGAAAGTCTCAACAAATCTGCATTTATTTGATCAAAATCAGTTTAAAATATATTTGAATATATTCTTTAGAATGTAATGTTTTCCTGTGATGGCAAAGCTGAATTTTCAGCAGCCAATGTTTCAGTATTTATTGTCACACGATCCTTCAAACATTATTATACTCAAAGCAGTTTTTCTGCATTTTTTTTATGGAAACAGATACTTTGATGAATAAAAAATTAAAACAAACAGCATTTATATGAAATACAAATCTCATTATAAAAAAGTCACTTTGGATTGATTTTTTTTATTTAAAAAAATGTGTGCACTGTCCTTAGATATGCTTTACAAATAAACTCACAGTTCCTGTTTGAGTCGGCGCAGTTTAGCTTTGCTGTCTGCCAGCTGCACAGCCAGTCCTTCAGGAGGTTCATCTCCAAACCCACTTGACGTGGTTATATGGGTTGTAGATGATTCCCGTTCCTGACAAAGCTCTGCTATCCTCTGAAGATCAGACAGAGACATCCAAAGCTGAAGAGCACCCTTTCTGAACACAACTGTGAATTAATCCTATCTAGTCTCACCCGCTAGCACCTGAAAATGTCAGGCTGCCGAAACAAATTCTCCTCTCACCTCCAAGTGCGTGTCTCGTTGGCTGAGCAGGTTCTGGATCTGTTTGGCCATGGAGCAGAAGAGAGTCTGCAGCTCGGCTCCATTCAGCCCACACATGTCTCCGAACTCCAAAGGAAGCACTGTGCTTGGGTCTTGGGTCACCTGGGTCATAACAGGGTTATTTGCACACTACACAAATGTGTTTTATAGTTTGAAATGATGTTTGGGATGTGTTAAAAACGCGCTGACCTCTTGTATGCAAAGTGCAAGCTCAGTTTGTGTATCAATGTCCAAGCACTGAATCTGCTGAATGAACGTTTCTTTCCTTTCACACTGGTGACAATGAGTCATAGAAACAGAGAGAAATGAATCACACACTGTAAGCATCAATACATTTACATTAGTAACATTACACTCACAATACTAAAACTGTCCATTAAAGATATTAAAAGTGTTTAGTTACCTGTACTGCACAGCCTAGCAATAACAGTAGAAGTCGTCTGAGCTCCGCCACAGCGCCCTCTAATGACAAGAAAACCAACATTCAAAATGGGCACTTTTTGATCATTTCATACTAAGTAGAGGGATGTTTTCCTTTTTTTGAAATGTCAGGACCGCACCTGTCAAGGGATCTCGACCTAAAACAGCAACATTTGGTAGCGGCATCAGCACCAGCTGCTGTAGATTTTCCTGAAAGAGCAACACACGTGAAAGAAATGACAAGCATTAAAACTGTCACTGGTGCTCTGCTGTCATCCCAGACAATGCGCAAGTAAGAGGTTTAAGTATGACACGCATTAGAGCGAGAATAAAGTTATTCATATGCAGCCATGGCCAAAAGAAAACAAGCTTGATTGTGGAAAACAGGCTTATTAATCTGCAGCAACTGACTTCTCATTTAGTTTGACTAATTATGTTGTTATTACACTGCTAATTTTCTAACGCTTTTAAAAAATGACTTGCTTTAAAAAAAAAAAAAAAAAGGTACTGTAGCAGTACAGTGAAATAATGTGGTATTTAATTATTACCAAATTCATATACAGTGGTACTTTGTTTAAGTGTAGTGAGACGTTTGCTAATGCTGGTAAGTGTTACATATTTGTAAAAATAAATTAATAAAAATAATAACACCCAAAGCACAACAGCGCAACACACTGCCCACAGGGCTATCGGCAGCGACAGTTTTTACTAATTTTGTGTGAAGACATGGTAAAATATTTTAAATAAATGGTCACAAGTTTTATGTGGTGTTATTTTAATAGAATTTGTTTATAATATTTACTAATGTTTTGAATAAACTTTTATGTTCAATTTTAATTAAAGTTTTATGTATTTCATTTTTTTTTATTTTTTTTTTTATGTCAAATATGTAGTATTTAGGTACTAATTCTGGATGTACATTTTAATAGGGGGCCGTCCTAGTAAAATATAATATTTAATATAATAGTACATTTTATTTTACATTAAGTCAGGATTATTTTTTGTATTTTATTTAGGTTTATTTTAATTAATAAAAGTTATTTTTAGTAGTTTTGGTTAATACTGGTTGTTTACCATACAACACTGGTTATTTCATATAAAATTTCTCTGTATGTACAATGGATGGATCACTTGCTTATATTTAGTGTAATGAGTAATCAGATGAGTTTCCTGAAGATAAACCAACTGCTGTGCAGTCAGCAAGCACACTTTGTTTTAATTTTAAAAGAACTAATGTAAACATTTCTAACAATACAGGTCAATACAAACTCAAGCAGACCCATGATTTAGATGCCTAGAAGTGTTTTGCTCTTGTTTTATTTTTTAAATTTCCACATGCTTTGTGTCAAAAAACATGTCCACGACTAGGACACTTGAAACAAGAAGTGAAACCACAGAAACCTAAAAAAACAAACATGGCTAGCTTGTTTCACAGCTACATGGGCAGTGCAGACTGTTCGAGTTGTTCATTCATATACTATTTACCTGATATTTACCATCAGGTGTTGGCAGCATTTTTACTTTAGTCAAAACGTCAAGCAATATTATGTATTGGTGGAATGTCATTGCAAAAGAGTTTTCACATAGTGGTTTGATTGAGGCTTTAATTCAGTACCTGATAGAATGATCTTAAGTGTCGATTGAGGATGGAAAAGTTCTGCACCCTGAGAATCTTGTCGTCACCCACATTGTGATAGATTTGTTCTACCTTTGGATTGGGATCACTGATAAAAAAACAAACAAATAAACAACAAAAATCTCACTAAAATCTTCTTTTCATTAAGCTATGTTATACTAAACAAAATAATTTTTTAGGCTTTCACTTTGTAAGTCTGTCTTACATGATCCTCATGACCTCATTGAGGTAGACTCCGTTGGTAAGCTTCAGGTACCGCCTCAAAGCATTCTGGGAGTTGGAGTTTACCTCCATGTAATCCTGAGAGAGTGATCCATTGTCCTCCTCATCGACAATACCCTCAAATAGATAAACCTGATAGACAATACAAAAAACTGAGATCGGAATTATTGTTCTTTCTGGTGAATGCTTCATCATTCCTGTGTCGTGTCTACATAAAGTTTACTGAAGCTATTTTGCAGTTGTTCAGATCAAATACAAAGTTTCATTTTGACTCTAGATTATACAGAAATAACTGAGATTATTTTGAGATATCCCTTGATAACGCTGTTTTTAGCTGTTTGGCCAACTGGTAGCTAGTTGCTGGTCCAAGGTGGTCTAAGAAATTGGACTATGAAAACATGTTCCGAAAAAAAACAACTAAGCGTGAGAAGTTTTCAGATGGAAGAGCATACAAGCTGACTATGTTTTATTTGTTAATGTTCAGATTTAACTGTAACTAACATTAATCGATCAACAAAAAAAAATCTTTATCGATAAAAAAGTTTTGTCGAACAAAATGAAGACGTTTTTTGTTTAGCACCTACCCATGTAACAAGTGCACTTCCCATAAATTCTTCTAACATTTCCGTAACGTCTACGTCCATCTTCATGTGCTGTACCTGTTCAGCTTTATTCCTCAAAACACAAAGGATTATATAAATAATATATTCTGAAGAGTATAGCTACTCATGGTAACCGTAATTCCCTTGTCAATAAAGTGTCAAAATAAAACTGTTTAACAGTTAACATGTTTGCTTTCTGTGCCTTTCCCTTCCTTCATTAGTCACACTTCGAAACCACACCGGAATCTAGAGTTGCATTGCATTAGTTCTGTTCCCCTCTGCGCGTCCTCGTCGTTTTAGCATGACGCCAGTGACGCTCTTGTTTCCACATTGAACACAACGAGACCGCAACAGATAGGCTGTGACTCAAAACCTCACACACTGCCTATCTAGACGGCATTTGAGCCTCGATTCATAGCCATAAAACCCTCTCTGGTGTCCAAAAATGCATTACGGGCCTTATCGCCCCAAACTGATGTATAGGTAACATGCAGATTTGAGACACGGCCTAAGTGTGTGGGCAGCACAGGAAAATGAAATCTATTCATATCAATGAAAGTTATCGACAGCGTCTCTACAAGAAGTAGGTTACATGCATATGCATCTATGCTTGATTTGCAAGGTGACTTGGGTGCGATATTTCTTGAGTGGCAGAAGAGGAAAAACGAGTCGTTGCTGCTCTCTAATGGTGAAACGCTGTCGTGCACTGCCAGGTAACGGAATATTTGATAAATTCATATGACCTAACTGTGGCTTTTAGAGCAATGACATGTCTCCTGACTGTGAATTGTTAATTTTTTTGTTTGTTTGTTTTAGGCCTATTTGTGTGGCCTGTGTGTGCGCGCGCGTTTTTGTGACAATTAAGTATAATTTATATAATGACACCATGTGGCAGGTATTACAAGGAGAAGGTGACTTTTCAGGACATTACCCCATGTCTGCACTTTTCAAAATACTTATAAATCACACAGAATTAAGTTTTTTGAAAATCTAAAAATGCACAAAGTTTCCTGTTTTGGGTAGGTTTAGGTGTAGGGCAATACCACATACAGTTTCTACAGCATAAAAACCATTACACCTATGGAATGTTCCCACTTTTCACAAAAACAAATGTGTGTGTGTGCTTGTTTATGCAACATTTTGGGGACCAAATGTCCCCACAAGGATAGTAAAACGTGAAATTTTTGGCCTGCAATAATTAAAAATTGTAGACCTACATGAGTTTTATCTGAAAGTTTAACAATGCAGATAGGTTTTCTGTAAAGGGTAAAGGTTTAAGGTTAGGGAATAGAAAATACTGTTTGTTCAGTATAAAAGTAATCTATGGAAAGTCCCCATAATTCAGAGAAAAATACAATTTTGTGTGTGTGTGTACAAATACCTGGAATGACCAATCCATTGAAACAAGTTGAAATTATGATCACTAGTGCAAAACAAACTGCTTTTAATAAATAACTAGAAGCTTGGCACAGTTGTATTTCTTGTGTTGGCCTAATGTTTTGCGTGTGAGTGCTTTGGCAGCAGTCATAGTATTAACCATCATCAAAGGGATAAAGAGATTTCAGGTGTCAGAACAGGACAACCAACAATATGGCCTGCCGCATTCGGTCAGTGTAATCCTATTCATTTCTCTCTCACTCTCTCTCTATCTTTCTCTCACTGCAGGCAAGAACAGGAAATAGCTTTAACAAGGGAAGTTAAGCTCAAGCTAGTGTGAGGTAAGAAGCGTTCAAATGAAAAACACATTTCATCACAAAAATGCAAAAACAAAAATAAGCACTGGATGAACGCTCGCAATGACCACATGACTTCATAAATCAGTTAAAAACTCGAATCTTTATTCTTCGCATGCATCTTTTGCCATTTCACCTCTTTATTTTTGTCTATTTAAGCAAAGCATGAAGCAGCAAAACATCTACAGACCACATGTACTATTTCATTGCCTTCCTTTCCTTGGATTATTCTGCTTTTACTTTTCTTTATACATCTTCACTTATATATATATCACTTATAATTATAAATAATTGTCGAAGGGGTATTTAGGTATTGTCAGGTTTTGCGTTAACAGTTTCCAGTGTTTTGAGAGGTCACTGGTTTTTACCTCAAATTTTTGACTTCATTTAACGATACAATGAAGTAACAATGTTACATTGCAAATATGGTTATTTGATCCCTTTGGATGATGATAATCAAGGGCAGTTAGCACTCATGTGCACATTAACATTCATTATAAACAATTACACTTGGTCTTTTAGGCTGTGGCTGGCTTGTCTGCCTCTGGCTGTGTGTCCGGGGTCTCAGCGGATGCGTCGCCCACCTGAGCAAACTGGAGGAGCTTCTTCATCTTTTCTTTAGTCTCCAGCAACGTCTCCTTCACTCCCTTCTCCAGGATGTATCCCTCTGTCTCGATCTCCATGTCCTCCTGTCCAATCACACCCTCCATTGCGGTCTGCAGATAGCGCAGGCTCACCAGAATGGTCATCTGAAGGCAGAAGAGATACAGAGGTCAGAGTTCAACCTCCATTAAGACATTTTCTTTAAGTGGCTCTTCTTAAGAACTCTTCTTAAAGTAACAGTTCAGGCCAAAATGAAAACCCTCACTGTCATTGCAAATCTGTCAAAATGTCTTTGTTCTGCGCAACACTTATTCCTAACATTTTCTTTTATAAGCGTATTTACTTTTCTCCTTTGCATAACATTTCTGTTCCCCTGTATTATAACCAAACTGTATTATAACTTATGGGTCCCTACACTTGAATTGAAGTATGAAGTATGAATTGAAGTATGAAATATGAAGTGCCAACTGATAGTATGCCTCGTTAAATATCACACTTTGTAGATGTGTTTACTTTTCCTGGTTTTCGCAACAGACGTTGATTTATTATCTATTGGATTATTGTATGCAAAGCAATTAATCATGCAGTTAGTGTTACAAAAGCTGTGACTGTTATAAAAGCTGAGAGCGTGGTGTGGTTTTGGGTTAAAGTTATTTTAATCCTTAAATAATGAATATTGACACCTTTGAATTCACAACCATACTGCCAGCCGTTCCGGAAACGTGTCAATATTCAGTGATGAGTGTGTGAACCGTTCGATGCGTTGAGCGCATTAGATTATACAATATGACATTCAAGGTTGATGCTTAAAATCATGTGGTTATTTGAGGGAGTCCTCACATCGGGTTGTAGGTTAATTTGCTGTGAGTTCCCATTTATCATGAATTACCATGAATAAGTTCTTTAGTTATCATGGTTCAACATAAATTACAACAAGTTGTTGTATTTCTTCAAAACCACTTTTAAAAAATGTAAGCTCTGTAAGATTTTTTACCCAGGATGTATTTATTTGATCAGTAAAAAAAAAAAAAGAATTTTGCTGAAAACCATAGTAGCCCTTATATAGCATCTTCCCAGCAACCTATGTTATTATATTAGGATGTTCAGAATACATATGAATAATTTATGTTGGAGAACAAAGCACAAAAGTCTAATGCAAATCTTATTTTACTCATAAATCACAAACTTCAATTGTAAATGCCCCAAGGAGATTCCATGATGCATAAAAGCAAATTATTTTTCTGTTTGGACTATGAGGATCACTGGCCTGTAATTACTATTCGTCCATGCCATTAATCAGCTCATACCTGGAGAAGGAAATCAAACAGTACACAAGGGCCGATGGTGTTCATTAAGCCCATGTAGTATTTGACAAGGGCCTGGCGGCAGCCTCGGTTGTACAGGTTCAGCTCCTCACTCTGGTACTCGTAGTTGTAATGGGCAGAGTTGTCCAGGAGACTGTACTGGATACAGGGCCGGGGGGAGGCAGGGTTACAGCAGCTGAATGGGACCCCATCCAGCAGATATCGCCCATCTACGTTGCTCCTCACGCGACTGTGAGGCAAAATGGAATCTTAAGACTATATGTAATGCAGATGTAAGTAAAATTCTCCTAGTTTTGTTACACTATTGATTCTATATCACTCTTTGTTGACTTTCTGATCAATGCATCAGGCTCATTTAGTGATGACATCCTGTTTCGGAACATAATGTTCTAAAGTCTGATTCACCCTGGAAGCTAAAAAATAGCATTTTAAGATGTTTTGCTTATTTAAATAACATGCATTGTATTGCCTAACCATTGCTTATTCAGATTCACCATCACCCTCCACTCAGGAGAGAATGCAGGAGCATGAGTTTATCTGTCTTATCTTCTGCACTCACTCTTTCACTTCTTTGGATGTGAAGTCCAGGTAGCGGTTGCTGATCCACTGCACCTCAAACCAGTCCCTGTAGTTAGTATTACCACAGCACTGGAACTCAATCTGCAAACGATCAATAGTCTCCTTCTGGAAACAACGGCCTGGTGTGTCTGTATCCTGTAGAGATATGGAACATCAGATATCTACTTTAAAGTTCATTAAGATAAATATGTATGGCTTAGAACACTGCAATTCAATTCAGTACCAATACCAATTCTTTCTATTCTTTGGATTTTAGACTTTAGTACATTATGTTGTCCTGTATGTATGACATAACTGCCGTCTAATATACAAAAGGCCTCTGAAATACCACACTCATTTATTTCATTTCTTTATTCATGCATTTTGAATAATTATCTATAAGACTCTGCAATGCCAGGTTTACTTTATTTATTTATTTCTATAAACAAAGTACACTGAAATCATAAATTTATTCAAATAAAAAGAAATATCTAACATTTAAATATTTTGCATAAGTCCAATAGTTTTTTTTTATTATAATTTGTGATTTCCACAAGAAACTCTTATAAGTTTAATAAATAATAATAATAATAATAAATTTCGTATTTTATTTAATTCAAAGAGGAAATGTGTAAAATAACCTTATATAAGAAATTTTGCGAATTTAAAATGTGAATCACAGCTATATTTATTTAAGTAATCAAACATTTTAAGCACTAAAACAAGATATTAACTGAGACCAGAGAAAACTGTGTGAATAACACCCACCCACCAACACTGGTCTCATTTAATATCTTGTTTCAGTGCTTAAGAAATGTTTAAT
>JAUCNO010000152.1:12513159-12543012 GCA_032353835.1 Enteromius viviparus
CTGTATGTGTAAGTAAGTGCTTTGCCTAAATGACTTAATTTAATCAAATGACACCTGATTGCTGTAAGATAACTTTTAGGCCCCACATTTTTTTTCTCTCACCAACCTTATAGAAACGGATACCGTTCTTCAGGCCGATCTTCAGAGACTCCTCCAGGCTGGGCTGCAGGGCGAAGCTCAGAATCATGGCCACCAGCAGCAGAGAGGTGATGAAGACAGAGAAGCAGAAGAACGGAGGAAGAAACATCTTCCAGCGTGGGAAACGCGAGGGGTCCAGTGAGTCCTGGCAGGCTTTACCAGCACAGATGTTGATACCCACTGACGCTAACCCCACTGCCATCAGCAGATTTGGCACAATGTGGATGTCCATACTGTGCATCACCTGTATAGAGTGAGAAGTGTTGATTTTTTTATTTGTTTAGTTTGTTTGATGTAATGTGCAGACATTTAATCAGGCCAGACCAATGTTTACTTCTTGGCTGACACTGCAACTGAAAACTTGAACCAAAACTAATCAGTATAAGAAAAAAGGTTCACCTACTATTAACATTTTATTAATGCAGTTGATATACTTTTATCCAAAGCAATTTATGTTGCATAAATGGTACATATTACCGTTTTAACCATTTCTTTTCCTGGGAATCAAACCCATAATGTTGCTAGCATTCTAATATTCCTATTGTTATGTTACAGACCTTGAAATTATCCCACATCTACTGAACAGAAGTATTGTGTGATTTTTTTATTTTTTTATTTATTTTTTAATCCTTCATTTCTTTCAACAATGCTCTTTTTACTTATCATCAGTTTTCATTGTGAGGTATATTAACTTCCCCTTTAGACACAGACTCAGATAGAGGTGCACATTACAGGACATTATCTGAGTGCCAATCCTCAGATTATGTGAGATTATTCCTCTCAACAAGACAAAGCTTAGGCCTGTGACACTGGTGTGGACAATATAAAGGGTAAATGAAAGGAGTAATTGTTGTAAAAGCGTACTTATTAGAATTAGTACTTATTTAATCATTGTGTCAAATAAATACAATCTGCATATCACGCAGTAAAACTAATGCTTACTGTACAAAACACAGACCTTTTCTAAGAAACACACACACTCTCACACACTTTATAGATCGTAATGGACTATAATGGCAGACACACTGTGTGCTAGTTTGTTAATGTTTCCATTTATGCTTTGGCAAACACGCATGTATCTAGGGATGCATTTGCACATGACATTCTTCATTTTCAGTTTCTGTTTTTTTTTTTTAAATAAGAAAAGTTTGATTACCTCTGATCTGCGATGTAGCTCTGTTTTGAGGAAGACTCCCATAGCAAAAGTGATGGCTCCAGAGAACATGGCCACCCATGAAAGCAGCCATAGACCCTGGGCCAGTCGCACCCTCTTTTGGAAGGGGAACTTTATTTTTAACAACACCATGCTGTGTAGGAAGAAGTGTAGGATAGAGAGACGTTTAGATTGCAGAAGAGGAATTTAATAGAGGTCATGCAGTATCAGTATCCAGCTCAGCTAATAATCACTCTCGGGTAAATTCCCATCAGGTTCTGTTACTTTTAATAATAAGAAACAATCCAGTAAAACTTGGAAATCACCTCCATAATACTTTCAACAATTGATACAAGGACAAAACTTTGCTTTGATTTTGAATTAAAATTACATTTTAGGTTGTCCCCAAGATCATCTGATTTTAACAGAAAAAAAAAAAATATTCTTTACCTTCAAGAATGTTTGAGTGCCCTTTCTTTCAGACCCCTGAGCCTTCAATATGCCTCCTACACTTTGGCAGCCATTTTGATTAGGTCTGAAAAATATGATATAGAGTATTATGTCTTGAGTGTCATAATCTCTTGTCATGTCTGATCCTATTAGACCGGTTCCACCAATGAGAATCCAGGCCAGTGTCCTCTAAGCAAACCTGCCCTTGGTCAACAAGTCCAGAAGAGTGCCAGAAGGAGGGGTTTGACGCAAAGTCTGCCATTTAATGGACTGAGAAACCGTGAAAAAGAAAAGAATAGAGAAGAGAACAGGCGTGACAGAATGTGATGCATTGCTGTGAGTCTTGGTGTATACAGCACGGTCAGAATTAAATGAAGACTCATAAATGAGGACACGGTTTAGGGCAAAAACACATTAAGAGAGATAAACACTGCAGAAATGTTACATGTTAATATATGATATAAAATATGTAGTCATATTCCATTGCAGGCCAATGTAGGAATGGGTTAGAGCCTTGGGTCATGGGAAATAAATATATTACAAAGCAGTATTAACTGTGTTATGATCAGCATTTGTCAAGTCAATTGAAGTATTAAAGTTTTATATGGATATAAAGATACCCTTAAAGTGAAGGTTAATATAAACCACTTCCAAATGTAGAGCAAATTAGCACACAAGACTTTATTAATACATTTAAAATACAAATACAAGGATATTCTATAATAAATGTACGTGGTTATGTTGTTTATTTTTTATAGCAGAAACTATAACTATAACTAGATTTCACAAAAACAACAATTTAGACTTTCCTAAATGTCACGGTGTTCAATAAATACACTCTATACAATACAATCTCAGGGTTAATTTTAATTTTATACAGGAAACTTAAAGATTAAACACTCAGAGTGCCATACTTTCCTGAACAGCTCATTTACAGTGAGTTTGGTTAGTTATAAAATAATAATATCTAGCTGTATTATATTATTTCTAACCAATCTTTAAGTATTTCACAATATCCAGGGCAAAAAGTGCAAACAGGTATAAAAACAGTAATATAGAGGATACCTTTTCAGTATGTATTAAACTACAAATGAAAGCAGAAAACTAAACGTATTAATAAATATAGCATAAAACCAGATGGTATGTACAGTAATAGTACTTGTAAAGCTAGAAATTAAGTGTATTTCATAAATTCCAGAGCCATCAGAACCACAGTTATTTGCATCCTTGCTGCAATATTGGTAACAATCGCTATATATATATTTTTAATTTCCTACACAGTTTACCAATAGACATCAAATGAAATGTTACTGCTTCCCTTCTGTGAGTTCTGCTGCATCTTTCCCTTCAGGGTCATGTGCTGGAGGAGCAATCTGGTTCAAAAACTCATTCAGCATCCTTTGAGCCGTAAGGTAGCTGACATCAGTGGGCTCCCTCACCAGAGGGACAGTTCCCTCTCCACCTGTCTGTCTGCTGAGCCTCATCTCATCTAGATTATACGGGTTTGGGGGAATTAAGCGGATCTCTGTGTTCATGGTTAATTGGTGTGCTTGATGACTTGGGGCCTTTGCATCTGCCATCGTCTTTTGGATTGGCACATCATTTGTAAAAGAAAAAGGAAGTTGTGAGTCACTTCCTTTAGTCACGAGTTGCCCTGTCCCTGCCCATGGATCGTGATCATGTTTCCATGGCAGAAAGGCTGTGGCAGGCTGTTGTCTGGCAGCTGGGTATGTTTGTCCAGTCTGTGGCCATTCAAAAACATCCCCTTTTTCACCAAATAGTTGGTTGTTTCTGAGCTCCTGCACCCGCTCTGATTGGTTACCATCTGTTTGGCGTGGAGATGTTCGAGGACATAAGAATTGTGCCTGTGCTTCAGAGTCAAAGTGATTTTTCATCAACTCTCTAATCAGTGAGGGAACCTATAGAGAGAGAGATGTTAATCTTTAAACTTTAGGTTTTTTCAACAGGTATTTTTTTATGTTGAAATAATTGATTATACTTTCAATAAAACCTGCCTGTTGGCCATAGCTTGAGCAATGCTATGTTTTTTATTTGAACAGATTTATATATATATATATATGTATATATATATTGGGGCAGAAATTATGTCACAAACTGCTGACTATCCTGAGCTGTGATGTCACAAAGAGGCAAGACCACTAAAATCAAGCCCCATTGGTAAAACATGTACTATACTACAATAAAATATCATAATATGTCATTTTTGCTGAATCTCTCTGCGTGTTGCACTTACATTGATGTTTTCCAGAGAGTTGACGGTCTTCTGAGCAGTATCCAGCTGTTTAGTCAAATCTGCAATTCTCTGTGTGAGGAACTTCCTCTCCGAGTCCAAGCTGTCTGCCTGTCAGAATAAGGTTAAAAAAATATTGTTTACATATAACGCAGGTGACAGTATATCTCTGCTGAAATTCAGCAGATGTGAATTTGCATTTTTATAAAGCCCAGCACACAGCAAAGCAGATGTTTCAATCAGTAAGCCATAAGGCCAGAACAGAGTCCCATCATATTTTACAGATGTGCACTTTATGTATTTGAAAAAATTCATAAAACAGAGCTTCTTTGAAGAATAACTGTACTGGATGTGTAGCTTTTGAAACAACCTGTGTTTTTTTTTTTTAATATTTAATATACAATTTTATGTCAGGTACAAATCTCACATCTATTCCCCAAAATTATGATTTGGTCCAAACTCAGAAATCATGACAATCCCCCAAAAATCATAATATTTCCATTGAGCTGATTTACATTGTAGTGTAATAATAAACAATGTGTAGTTAGCTAATTTGAACAATTTAGGTTAAATTTGAACCTATTTAAAAAAAAAAAAAAAATTTAGTAATTTTGTGAAAAATGCCTTCGACTGTTAAACTTACTGTAGTTTTGAGTTTCTGCTCCAAGGCACCGTTTGCCTTCTGAGAAACAGAATAGCTTTCCTGTAGCCTGCAAATGATACATGACAGACAATAAGAGATGAGTATTTTCATTTTATGAATTAAAAATATTTTGTTTTGCATACAGTTTGCTGACCTTCTGTATTTTTCTTTGAAGCTGACTAACTCCGTCTTGGTACACTGCAATTCTGCCTCCATGTTCTCAATGCACGCCACCGTCTGCAACAGGTTCTCATGTAGCTCTTTGTTGTACTCCTCCAGCATCCTGCAATATATTTCAGATCAGTATGTTTATCTGTCTGTGTCAGGAGTTAAACTGCTGTGTATCTGCAAAAACTCAGCATCATTTATCATTCGTAAAGAAAAATACCACGACTCTGCTCTAACTGTGTACTGGACATATGAACAGAGACAGATGAAAATAGAAGCAATCGATATGGCTCTAGCTGGATGGCAGAGTTTAGGAACCGGAGCAGAGTAAAATGGGGGGAAAGCTTTGGAATAAGAGCAAAATCAATAGTCTGAAATAACCAATCAGAAAAAGGGGGGAAACCACTTACTGAACTCTGTCCATAGAACCGGATGAATCCTAGGGGCAAGAGGGAAGAGAGAGGGGGTGAAACAGCGAATAGAGGAAAGAACAGGACAGAAAATAGAAAATTGATTTTTGAAGTGATATGTTCCAGAGATGGCCATTGATTGATGACTTCAATTGTGTTCATCAACGGATATGGACATAATGAAGGGTATCCCTCATGCTTCCAGCGTAGAGGTTAATCCAAGGCTATCAATAATTCAGTCTATATTTTAATTATCCCTTCATTTTGATATTTCTGATGTTGAGTAACATGTGCACCAATTACAGCTTATTAAAATTACTAAAGACAGTACGATGCTGTTCCTGTTACCCAAGTATTTGTGAGGGGGGAAACGGTCAAATAAATATGTTTAATGTATGGAATATATACACTGTTCAAATGTTATTCAGAAACCAAAAAATATTTCTTATTATGATAACAGCTGAAAAAATGTTGTGTTGCTTAATATCTTTGTGAAAACTGTAATACATTTCCCCCCCAAGATTCTTTAATGAAAAACTTTTTAAAAAGTAGAGCATTTATTTAAAGTAGAATATTTAGTAAAAATGTTTTTACCGTCACTTTTCTATTAGTTTAATGTGTCCTTGCTAAATAAAAACATAAATGTCACTGACTACTAATTTTGAAATGGTTGTTTGAACGTATGAATACTTAAAGAAACTTTGCTCATGCTGATTAGCTTTATTATTCTTCATTTTTATATTGATTTATAATTGTATAAATAATACATTGTTTATAATTTTTTTAATTTTGACTTTAATTTGATGTTTATCAAATATTATTACATTTTTTAAAAATTATGTATTTCACAGTCGATACAAATCCATCGCACAGCACATATTTATATCAGGGTTGCAGTAGGCCTAATTCCAAACCTCATATAAAATACAAAACATATTTTATGTATTTATTTATCTTAATAGAGGTTCTGGTCCTATTTTGCTCCAAACATTGTGTCAAACATAAAAATGAAGAACTCACCCTGTGTGGTTTGGACTGCCTCTTGTGTCCCGTGTGTTTGGGTCTGTCACTTTTCTCTGAACTAGCACTGGTGGATGATTTACTCGACTGGGACTCTGACTCCATCCCTGCGGCTCGTGGAGGCGGCGGTGATGCCTTTGCATGCTTAGTATGGAAGTTCCTTGATGAGCCATGGCTACCTTGATGTCGCCCTTTGTGTTTAGACAGGTTGCTGTGGACAGTTTCTGGGCTGGTGCTGGTACCGTCAGTGAGCATCTGAGAGTATTGCCTTTGGTGCAGTATACCTGAAGCAGCCTCTTGTCTTTCGGCTTTTGAAGGGCGGCGGGGCTGCGGTGGAGGGCTGGTCAGGGCTCTGGTGTGGTATTTGTTCTTATGGGATCGAGAGAATGAGCTTGAATTTCCAGAATTGGGCCTCTCAGCTCTGACGGACTGCTGTTTTGGTGGCGGCGCGAAGCTCTCCTGCTTGTCGCTGCGGTCCTTGCGCTCTTCATTAGGAGATTTTGGTGGTGGTGGTGTATTTACACCTAAAGAGCAAAGAGCACAGGGACTGATAACCTGCTTCGTGATCTCATCAAGAAATGCAGAGAATTGCAGCTTCCCTTTCACAAAGTTCTCCCTCGCAGCTTCCATAGAGATCTGCTTGGATGTTTCTGTGGTGTGCACCCTGGTTGAGAGTACCTCCATAGACTTAGATTTTCTAAAATTCCCTTCTTTCTGTCCCTCATCTTTGTTTTTCAGAATACCTTTGCTGGGCAGCTGAATAGATGAAACGGCCTTCTTGGGAACCACCTTATCACCCAGAGTGTTGTCATTATTGCCACCAAAGGCGAGGCTTTGTCCCAGGCTTGCAGTCTTGTAAAGTGGCCCATGATCCATGGAGTGAGATCCTGCTGAGTAACCATCTTTGTGCTTGTTTTGTTGAAGGGCCTCCTCGCTTTTGCTATGGCCCCGCGAGAGTTTTGGGATCCGATGTCTATGCTCAGAAGCAGGCAGCAGTTCGACTGCGTTTTCTAGGCTGTGGTGGTGCCCCTGGTCTCTCTGATCAAAATCAAAGTCCTCAGATTCTCTGTCATGGCTTTTATTTCGGACCTCAGGGATGTTTGAGCAGGACAAGGAATACTGGGGCTTGTGCATGAGATACGTCTCATCATCCAGACTGGGCTCTGAGGTCCACGATGCAGATGAAGAAGTGGAAGAGGATGAGGACAGACTGGAGGAAGACCTTTTAGAAAAGCTGTGATGGTCTCCAGACATTTTAGGGTTTGTGGGATGATAAAAGTGATGCTGGTTGTTGTGGTGATGGTGAGTATGTTTATCAGTGTGTTTCCCATGACTGCTTGAAGAGCTGTGACTGATTTAAAAGGGGGTTGCATAAGAAAATGACAAATAATAGTTAAAATAATGTCAATATGTGATCTGTTTTTGTTATATGGACTCATTTTCAAAATAACAGCATGGGGATTCACAGTGTTGAATAACAATTTCTTTAATTATCTCAGATATAATAATACATAATGTGCTTAATATACACATTTTAATTAATCATAATTACTGAAAGTAGAAAATAAGGGGGAAACAGTATAAAAGTTTTTTTTTTCTTTTTGCAATTAAAGAAATGCACTAATTTTGTTGTATTCATATACTATAGATAGATAGATGGAAAGGCATTTGCATCTGCTGCCCCTGAAAATAGTATATTAATAATATATTATATTTCTATTCAATTTCTATTACCATTAAGTAGCTTTTTGACATTTTGTATTTTTGAGGGGAAAAAATCCTTCAAGATTTTTGTATTTTTTTAGTTTCCGTGAAAAGTTACATATCCTCTGGAGAAAGTTTAAGCGCATACCTGTGTGATCCATGATGGTGATAATGGTTGTGGTGGTGTTGATGGTTGTGAGGATGCCGTTGAGGTTGGTAATGTTTGTAAATTTTCACCTCATCTTCTGACGATCCACGCACAGGTGTGAAGTATCTTTCCATCTCTTATACTTGCTACACTCTCAGTTTTTAGCTGTGTTACTCTGTTGATGGCTTCCTTGTAAGTCCTGAAAACGGCTCTGATTTACTTGCAGCGTATTAGGGTCTGTTTAAAATTAGCTGTTAAAGTTTTAGGAATCTGGAGAATAAATTATCTTTTAAAGAAATATATTCAAAAAGGCGTCCTTTCACATATGTTTATCCACCAGGCTGAAGCAGCGGGAGTAAAATGAGGTTTAATGCTGCCAGGGCTTTCTGTCACCCAATATCCATCTGATTCTGATGTAATGACTCCACATTACGGTCAGTGAAAACACATACTCATAGGGGAACACAGCTGGAGCACAATCGATTGGATAGAAGGACATTGCATTTCATGGTATCTGGGTTACAGCCTACACAAAATAGTGTGAATGAAATTCATAAGGCTACTCAGTTACATCACAATGGATTCATTGGAAGACATTTATTTATTTTCATTCATTTTTTCAAAAATGCAGTCATCACAGAAAAGGTGACAAATCTGTACAAACTTACCGAACATGAATTGTCTACCCATAAAACATTAGGCCTAACGTTATATGCTTCAGTCAACTTTCATGGCATGTTTATGTTCAAAACACAGAAAATGGTAAAAAGGCTAAATTTAAAAAATAAAGAGGAAATTAATTAATAGACAATTTCACTGGCAGAAAGTTTTTATTAATGTTAATTCATGACTGATAGGATGTTTTTCATTGGCAAATAGACTTTATGTTATGTGATTAATGTGAGATCGGTGCCATCTAGTGGTTAACCTCCAAATGAAACCCCAGTTCCAAAATACACAGATCTTTCCACACTTTTCCACATTCGTCACATTTAGACCTTCATTTAATTATAACACATTTTAACACATCATGCTGTGACGCAAAATGGAAGTACAATAAAGCGAGACTCTATTATATTAGCAGTGGGTACGAAAGTATTGCTGTCCGGTGATGACGAATCTGCGAAGTCATATTGAGCACAAATGACGACAGCTGCCAAGAATAATAAATCATTGCACTGCGTAGGTCACAAGTTGTATCTTTTACAGTTTGGGAGACTAAATACAGTTATTTAACCGATCCCTGAAACAAACAATATTTAGCGCAGTGTAACACAAAACCATTTAACGGATTAATTGATGTTTACCAAATTAGCAACGAAAGCATTCGTCACTAAACAGGTTTCTACTGGCCCATTATATGAGGAATGTTTGAACATAGACGAGCAATATACTGGCATTTCGTGTTTTTACCATTTTACGTGTATTTGTGTTGCCCATCCCCCTTCCCTTCACACTGTCCCGATGGGAACGTCAGCAAATACCAGAAAGGATACGTGCTGGAGGTCTCGTTTGCCCCGCACCCACAGTCTGATAAAGAAAAGATTTCCTTTAACGTACACACTGTAGTTTCACAGCGAATTAATTTTAAACGTACCTTTATTATTTTTTATCCTAAGCCGTGTAAAAGTGAGTAAGAAACACCATACGTAAGTTACATCACTAGATCGAAACAAAAATATTGGACAGTCTCTTTAATTTCTCATGAGGGGCCATTTAATTAACCGTCCAAAGCATAATGCATATGTCTTGACCTCCAAAAAAAGCTTGAATGTTTTCGCATAACTTTCAATCTGGATTAAACTAGAACATTCTGGCATTTAGTTGATCTATCATCTTTTTAAAGCCAAAAACTGCCACACGCATGCGCACTGCTGCACTGCAGTAAAAAGTAAAGAAGATCCGTGCACTTAAACTGGTTTGAGCCGGATTGAAAGAGGGGGTTTGTTTTACCCGTGTTGTATTCCTCCGCACTGCGCCTCTGACGTAACTGTTGTTTTTTGAAAAGTGCATTTGTGATGATTCACTCTGGGTTTCAGGACTTTGGTTTTATAGAAATAGAAAGCTTATATGGCGGGGGAATTCCTTTTATAAAATTTCCCAAGGTACATTTAGTGAGCCTTTGCTTTCTAGTTCGACTTTCCGTCTTACTTGAGGTATTTACACGTTTAAAACACGATATATCCATGAAACAATGATAATTCGCTTTTGATTACATACACAGTTTATTTAATACTTAACGGTATTCATGAATGTTAACAGCAACGTACATTGGCTGGTCTATGGAGCTCTGAAACATCTAAAAAATTTCAATCAAGATTCTTTGGGGAGTAACTATTTTTTCATCACACGGCGGAAGGAGCTGAAACCGTCCGCCTCACATGTGCCTATAAATACTGTGACTTCAACAAAGCGCATTATGACGGGGTGAGGCGCAAGGAAAGGCAGGGAGATTTCGTTGATCTGGTGATATGGTTTCGTATTGTCTTATTTGACTTTTTGAAGATAATTTAGAGGCATTATTTAACTTTTTAACGTTGAACTATACCAAGGCTAACGTTACTACTATTAACATTTAACGTTAAACATGAAGAAGATTTTTATAAAAGCTCTTATAAGTTAAAGTGCCTTATTTTTAAAGAAATAACGTTAGACTGTTTCTAAAAGAAAGACAACCTAAGAATAAGCAGTTTGAGTGTAAAACGTTAATGTCTATTTTACAAAGCTAAGCTTAGCTAACGTTGTTTAACTTAAACCAGCTGATTAATACCTAAAACAAAGTGCAGCTATGACAAAGTGGTCTTATTTTATGAAGCTAACGTTAGTTTTAAATGTATTCCTCTTTAAACGAAGTTATTATGAAGTGACTTAAGCTTTTTTTTATATTTGCTTTGTCATTCTCAACGTTAGCAACGTTAACAAAATGGCGGTCTTGACGACGCGCATATGATCGTGAGGGCGAAATCTACGATTTTTGAAGCCTTTAAAAATGGAGAAGCCGATTTGTAGCCCATATAAGGAAGCAATAAGATACACCAGACTAAGTTAACCTTAGGTGAAACTCGTTTTTATTTATTTGTTTTTTTTTTTTACTTTTAAAAACGGAGAAACCCGTCTTGTTGCCTTCTATTAGAAAGAAATGATTGAACATTGAGTGAGTTTAACCGCTAAAATAAATGCCAGATTATTATTTTTGAAGTTTTTGAAAATGGAGCCCGTCTTGTTGCCTTTTTAATTAGGAAAAGAAACCGAACATCAAGTGAGTTTATAGTTGGACGATAATAGTCAGTCTATATATCTTTTGGAGGATTTTTACATGAATAAAACCAATATTTCGAGCTTCAATTCATAAGCCTAGAAGTATTTTGATCGGCTACGATGACGCACTTTCAGTGCTTGAACCACCAACCTAAAGTGATCGCTTTTATGGACTGAGTCATGTGTTGCGTAACAGCTGTGAAATGGGAGCATAGCTTGTTTTTCAAGATCCAAAAATATCAGCAGAAGACTGAAGTACAGAGGGAAGGAGAAATGGACTGAGTTTAATTTATCCATTAACGACCTAGCGCTTAGATGACAACGGATGGAAGAAAAGATCTACAGCAGAGGCCAGGACCAGGGTGAATCAGGACAAGATGGCGAGCCAGGCAGGACCAGAGAGGAACCAGGGGAGGATCAGAGGGCACAGATCAGGGTGAAGAGCAGCAGTATCCACATGGGGGAGCCAGATCCGCAAGGCAGAGTAGCGTCAGAACAACTTTCGCCACCAGAGGGAGCTCAGCTGATCTAGATCAGAGCAAGCCAATGATGAATGTCCCAACAGCTGCAGAGAAAGAAAGATGGCTCACAAGCAGAGAGTAACAGGGGTCTACGCCATAGCAAAGTCATGAAGAGGGCATTTGGTTTGTATGGGTAGAGGTATCCTGTGCAATTTTAAAGTCATGTCAGTAGTTTGCATTCAAGAACACCTTTGCTCGCGAAGTTCTGTTCTTTCCTTTTCAGGCGTGGTGAGTGACAATGTTTGAAATTCCGATGTGTCTTCTATCCCGTTGTTGGCCAAGTCTGATGAATGGCGTTAGGGTGCTGTGGAGATGACCGTCCTTAATCGACCACGCCTCCGCTGCGTTTTGGCTCTAGGCCCGTGGAAAAAGTCGTCCCCATATCCGCTTAAATCCATTAGGTCTGTCCTGAGATGCAATCCACATGCGAAGGGTTTTTCGGAGTTGAAGTTCCTCTGCATCCGTCCCTACACGACACCACTACCTCTACTGCCACCCCCACTGCGTCAGTCCAACATATGGTGCCAGGGCAGCTGCGTATTGCCTGCCGGTAAAATTTTTGTCGAGTTCATGCATGATTTTTAATGTTAAATTGAAGCAAAAGCTTCTTTATTTAATAACACAAAAAAGAAGAAAAAACGCAATGCGTTTTGTAAGAGTAAAATGCGCTGTTTTTAAAAGTATAACCATACAGATTTTGCAAATGCAGTTTCTGAATAGTGGTGTAATGTTATTGCACAGTGTTTTGGGGGCTTGGGAGGGGCAAATGCGTTTCTCGAGTTCTCTTTCCCACAGGCCCTGGTCACATTAGAGGCGATAGAACCAAAAGGGATTCCAGGATCTTGTGTGGACCCTTTTAGAGTCAAATTGTTGACTGCTGTGTAACGATTCTTGCAAAGCTACAAGGAAAGCCTCTCTACTTTGATGGGAATTAGGAAGGTACCTAATTGATTTTGTCTTAAGTCGTGTTTGGAATTGTGAACCATTCACTTACATACATTTTCCAGTATTGATTGTCGGGGATTGTCATGGGGTGGGAGGGGTGTGGGCCGTTAACCCAAATCTCTTCCTAGACTTTGCAGCTTGTGAAAGCGGCTTTATTTAATGGTGGCAGTGGCTTGAATAGTGCTGTATGGGGGAAGGAACCACCAGTGTGTCTGCCAGTGGATGAGTGGCCCTGTTACAAGCCTTCCATGGCAGCTAGACCAGCGTTTACATCTTTGGTAACGCGGCATGGGACCAAACGCTTCCATTTATTTAACACATCATTATGGCACTCTTTTTGTCTCATTGAATAGTATATCGATATTGGTTGTATGTATTATTGTCTATCGGGTTTGTGGATCTGGGGGGATTGCTATAATTTTGACTCTTACAGATTGAAACAAACCCTCAAAGAACAAAGCTGGTGGTCCAACCAATATCCGCTCCCCTCCCCCAATTAAGGAGCAAAGCTACTTCAATAGAGGCCAAGATGCTTTTAACATTTTCTAATGGCAAGTAATTGGGTATTCATGTAAAAGGCATTCATTTGCTTTTGTCTGTCATTGTATTGTACTTGAATACAATTTTGATGGCTAAGTGTCTAAGCAGTAATTGTATTAGTTGCTTATTGTTTGGTTACATACTTGTATCTTTAAGAGTGGGGATGTGTGTAGGCTTTCTTTTCCTCCCCCTTTGCATTTTTCAGTGTGCAGTGTCCCTGAATGCTTTCAACTGAAGATGTCATCCTAACATTGTATGTAAAGATTTGCTTTCGCATCAATCAGCCTTCAGCCTCTTTTGGTCACGTAAGGTCACCTAAGCAAGCCCATTTGTTCCTAACATTTTTCCATTAATAGTCTGTTACAATTGTAAGCTGTGTGGTTGAGCACTTATTACAAATTAGCTTTGTAATTTGTATGTAAGTGTACACTCTGTAACTGTTCCCATTTTCAGTTAATAAATGCATAGCTTGTTGTGATTGAAATATTTTGGTATGCATTTTTGTTTCTTTGGGTATGTGTGGGGCTTTCTTGGGTATTTCTCTGCTTTTTCAGGTGTGAGTGTAAAGCTTGGCGCTTATTGTAGAGCTTGGATGCCAGGGCTTGATGTCAACTCTGTTCAAGTTGGAGAGGCAGATCAGTCCAGTCCAACAACTGTGCTCAGGTCAAAGGAAGAAAGGCAAAATTACATTAACTTAACCTGAAGTTACGTAGTCTCTTTGGCTATAAGCCTATTCTTTTATTATCTGAGTCTTGTAGATCTACTATTTGAATATTGGGTTGTTTAAGGGTGGGCAAAGGGGTCTTTGTTTTTGCCATTTTTGGTCTTGCAGAATCGTACAAAGCCTCGTGAAGAATGCCACCTCTCTGAAGTTATGACCCGAAATCATCCGGTTCCACAGAATGCCTCGACAGGCAGGACAATTTGTTACAGTAGACTTTAAACTTTACTTTTAAAATCTAAATTACCCAGCCACTGCTCTGCGCAACTGTGCAGGGTCGAAAAAAAAATTGCTTTGCAAATGTATAGCAATAGCTGTTGCACAAATGTGCTCCAGACTCTAAATTGAGAGTGGCTGGGAAAAGCTGCGCAACTGTACAGCTTTACTTGGAATTGGCCGTACAACCGAAAGTTATCTGGAAAAGATGTGTTGGGGTGGGGAGGGCTTTGCACTTTTCTCTCTCTTCTGCAGAAATTTCATCAGCCAGCTGTGTGGTGAAAGTAACATGATGTCATCTGTGGAGTCTGTAGTTACCAGGTGTCTGAATCTTTAAACTTGATCGTAGAATCCTCATGCAACATTTTGTAAACTTCAGTAACATCAATCACCAACGCTTCAGAAGCTACACTCCTCTTTTTAATGCTTCATGCACGTTTGAGTTTCTTTTACATCTTCTAACTCCTTAGTTGAGTCATACAGTATTGCAGTTGGTGTGGTGGAAGTGTTTGTGTGTAGAAGCTCTTTGTTTCAGATAAACCCGTCTGTCCCCCTGCCTCCTCAACTGCATCTGAATGCAAGGCTGTCTGTGAGCAGTTGCCCTGGTGAATGTCTTCACTCAAATGAATGGCGATCGAATCCCCCTACTGTGCGCTTGAGAGCTTTGTCCCAAACCTTGGAAGCCCTTCGCCGAAGTCCTTCTGTGTCTGCGCGTCTTTCCTCCTTTTTTGTTTCCCCTTCCAATTCTTCATTTTCTTAGGTCAATTTCACTTAGGGAGCAAAATTGTCTTGTCATCTGGGAGAAACCTAACCGCCTGATGAAACATCCAGTTGCTTTGATCAACCTCATACTCGTCATATTTTGCTGCTAATTGAGCATCGCTCTGCTGCTATCTGCTGAGTTAAGTACATGTAGTTGATTTTTAATCTTATGTTTGGGTAGAACAAGCATTCACCTTCTCATAAATATGCATGCACATAACACCTGCGCTAAAATTTCAATCAAATCCAATGTCAGTGTTTGGATTTTGGTAGCTTGGGGGAGGGATGGGGCAACACTTTCTTTCTTTTCAGGTATGCTGTTGTGATTCTTCTAAAATTGAGACTGGGCCGTAACATGGGAGAGGATGGATGTGCTTGCGTCAAAGCGGTTGCGTAACTAGTATTTGCTATGGTTTGTAAATTGATTTAAATTGTGTTGGAATGGGGAGGGAGGGGGGATGTGGGCTTGTAAACTTTTGCTCTCTTTTCCATTGCAGCTGTAGACTTGCTAAATCTTTTACTCTGAAGAATTGGGTGTAAAGCGTCACAGGCTGGAGATAAGTTTTCCGTGAGCTTTTGCCTCTTAAAGATTATGAAAATAGTTTGGGGAATCTGTGGGGGGGGACGGAAAAAACCCTGCAAGTATCTGTCTAGTTACAGGAACGGTGATTGTTACAAAGGCAGGATTTTGTTCTGGTCGTGTTGGCGGCATTTCGAGACCTGGACCAATTTTTTGGGTGGTAAACTACATTTGTATTACATTGGGTATGTAACTTTTGGGTTGGGCGGGGTGGGGGGGCTCTAACTCTTCTTTTTGTGTTTCAGCTTTTAAATGGGAACAAGTCACACCTGAATACAAGTGCAGCCTTGTTCCAGACCTCGCTGGTCAGCGATTTGGTCTTCCAAGTTGAGGCATATGAACATTTGACGTTACATCCGTAATAGCAATGGCAATTTTGAATGTTTTGAAGAGTATCTGGGGATTGGGGGGGAAACCTGCAGTCTTTGTGTAGTTTCAGGCTAAAGAAGAAGAGCCGTAGAGGACCAGAGTATTGTAGAGCAGAAGGCTTGAGGTTTTTCTTTTCCTGAGGGAACAATCTTCGGATTGTTCCTTCAGGTTTTGCTTTTAACCTCCTAAAAAACAAAAGCAAAAGACTCCGGTGGAGGCACTCCTGATTCTCAGGACGGGGTTCAATTCCCTGCGGTGTCTTAGCTTTATAACCTCTGCTCAAACGATACTTTTAGGATACCTGAAGTTTAGCTTCTAATATATCTGATTACATGAGTCTACAGTTGCTGTGAAAATCTGTGAATACCCAAAATAAAGTTTTTGAAACTGGCTTAAATGGTCACCTTTTTTTATTTTGTGCATATATTCAGATCTAAATTCATTGCTCTAATTTTAATTTATACTGAAGACAAGTGATCTGCTTACACCACTGATAGTACCACTTTACAGCCTTGAATTAATTTTTTTTTTTTTTTTTTAATTAATTTGACTGCTTGCACCAATGTTACAGGGCAAGGGGAAACCCTGTTAGTACTTTGTCATTAAAGGGAAATTGGATATTGTCACGTTGATACGTTGGTTAATTTCATTCAGGTTGAAAAGCAATTTAAAGGATATAAAGCGTACACTCAAAACTGTATACTGTAGCTTTCTTTGTGAGGACAGACATTGAGTTAATGTAAGTTCTAGATTCTATTATATATTACCTATTACTATTTGAAAGTAATTCCTTACATTTACAATGTAACTAATTCAAAATTATAATGCGTTACATAACTCCTGTTTTACTTTTGAGTTCCTTTCAATAAAATAATGTTAAAGAGCGCGCAGCTGAAGAGTTCTGCATTTAAATACACGCAGTAGACTAAAGCTCATCACAGCATCGGCAAAAGTAGCCTAATTACCAGAAATATGAATGAGGAAAATAGAAGGGAGATATTTATAGTATTTAGTGTTTTCTTAGTCCGGGTCACGAAGATAAATGTCCTGACTCGCCATTTCCTCTGATGCACCTTAAGTCATCATTATGGATTAAAATTATAATGAAAGAGATTTTGTTTTTTTATTTTGTTTTGTTTAAGTGGTCATTTATAGCTTTTTGTATTTTTTAGTTCATATTTGTGAAGCGCTCCTATTCAAGATATTGTCAGTGCACATAAATAAATGTAGACCCTTTACTGTTCTGAATGATGTAATACTCTGAATAATGTGACGGCCAGGCAGAGCTAGCCTCAGACCTGCCCTTAATATTCCTTCACTTGACCACATCACACATACAAGGTTACCCCAGCGAGATTAATCTATCTACACATTAGAAGCTGTCCTTTAGTATTCATTTACAAACCTGTACACCACGCATGGATAATAACTGACCACGAACCAGAAAAATTGCAATAAAAATATTTTTTATACGTTAATATCTTGTGTCTTGCTGTTTTTTGAACAATAATGCAAGCATTACTAAATATGTACCGAGCAAAATATTACTGAAACTTAGTAATAGTAATTAGTAATGCCTTACACTACTGCGTTACAGCAAAAAGTAATGTATTACTGTAATATATTACTTTAGTAACGCATACTCCCAACACTGCCCATCAGAACTAAGTGCTTTACCTAAACCTACCCTTTACCCAATAACCTGACTCCTAAAATCAAGTCTTGACCCTCAGACAGGTCTTTAAAGGGCTTTCAGGAAGTGAGAACCAGCCAAAATGTCCTCACTTTACAAAACTGTCCTCATCTGATGATCTAAAACTCAAACCGGCCCACACAAAGATAGCTGTACAAGTGCGCAAACACACAAACAATAATAAAAATCACTTAAAACAATGTTGTGGGAATTATTAATTATTAACACATTTTTTTATTATAAAATATTCAGTTCATAAAACACATTAGTCTGAACCCTTTAGTTAGACTGACATATAGGCCTTGTGACAACTAGCCCAGTGGCTTACAGATTAAGCCATGTTTGTACAAAGTTTAAAGAAAATATTAAAGGTGGGGGAAATTGAATTGGAATTTCTCTAATGCACAATTTTAGAGGATTACAAATATGAGGCAGAACAAAAAACTAATTCCTTTATTCATCACAATTAAAAAAAATCCAGAAAAAAATAATATAGTTCTGATACACAGCAAAAGATTAAGCTTTACAAATTAGAAAGTGTCAGTAAGAAAATAGCTAAAGCAGTTCAGACTTGGTCCTGGAGGGCCGGTGTCCAGCAGAGTTTAACTTGCCTCAACACACCTGCATGGAAGTCTCTAACATGCCTCCAGAGTAAGAGCCTGATTAGCTGCTTCAGGTGTGTTTAGGGTTGGCGCTCTGCAGGAGTTTAGACAGCCCTTAGCTAAAGCATTGAAAATCCACATTTGCACCACCAGGGCAAGAATTTCCAATCAAAAATATGTGTCACCGAGGAGAGTTTGAGCAGCCAGAGACTCCAAAATAGTTGAGCCTTAATGGCATTGGAGAGCATAAAAAAATCCAACATCATTTTTTTAAAAATAGTAATTTACCTGCAAACACTTGTTGTTATGTTATATCTATATTTCCACTAGAGGTCCTGGACATCTTGTTCAGGTGCATGACATAAATTAATAAATAACAGTAAATAATAATAATTATTATTATATAAATGTTAATAATAATCTCCCTACCTGAGTGGTGTGAACCAACATATAGCTATGAATCTTTGGAGAGATTTTGGATGAAGGAATAGTCTCTGAATTCTTGTCAGGTGTTCTCCAAACGTTTCACGCATTATAGGTGAAGACTTAGTTATCTTGGCAAAAGGGTTATACTAAATTATTGAACGAAAGGTTACCATTAATTGTGGCCAGCGTGTACCAGAGAAAAACATTTATTTCGTAATGAGATCTCCCCCGGCCCAAACACAAACAGGTTCGAGTGTGTCATATGGCCTGGGGGCTTGTTGGTCGCGGAGCAGTTGCGCTCTCTATTGGTTCGCTGTCCGTCCTGCAGCAACATCGTAGGCTGGATTGACGGGGAAGGATGTGGTCCTTTTTCGCACGGGATCCTATCAAAGACTTCAACTATGAGATTTTACCCGAAAACCAAGAAAAGTCAGGCATATGGACCCTTAGTCGGGGCAAGCGCAAGGTAAAATGACTTGACATATTAATAAACAGCAAATAGTGTTGCAGCAGGCCGCTGAAGCCTCGGTCTAAAGTTTAGCTACATCCCGCTTAGCATTGCGCATCGTTGCGCAGTAAAGCAAAGGTAAAAAGCCTGAAATTCTTTGTAGGATTATTATAAGTTTTAACAAGCAGTTCTAGATATCTGTAGAGGTGCATATATACACCACTTATAACACAAAATGGGTTTCTTTTGTCATTTTTTCACCAGTATATTTCGTTCCTGTGGCCACGTCAACAAAAAATTGCAGAAACATTAAACGGCTCAATAATGATTGTATGACTAAAATTGTTAGTATTCATTTGCTGACGTGTTTCCCCTTTTTTTAATTTGGAATATTAGACTGTCATTGCTCATTGTGTCATGTATGATTATATTAATTGCTAAGAAAGGTGCAGTATTTGTATTTAGTGTACACGTGTACTGACAGGCCATAACTGTTTCACATCATCATTTTCCAGAATTACTTAAGTCATATAGGTAATTGTATCTGGTCGTTATTTACTAAGTTTATTGGCAGGCATCAGTAATCATCTGATCATCTGATCATCAAATGATCAGCATTATAATGGCAGCTCAAACATCAGGGAGGATTCTTACTGTAATCATATTGACCATAAGGCTATACATCAGTGGTTTCGTTCATATGAAGATTAGTCAATATGAACAGGACATTCTGTTTTAACAAATCTAATTGCACTAGTCTTCTTATCCAATTATAGATGAATAATAACTTGCATTAACTAGTACTTCCTCTTTATTCCAGACGACTGGTGAGCCAGTGTCAGTCTTCCTGTATGAGGTTTCCCAGGGCACAGAGGAGCAGACGCAGCTGGCTAAAGCTGCTTTCAAACGCACAAAAACTCTCAGACACCCCAACATCTTGTCTTATGTAGATGGGTTGGAGGTAAGGATGTCATGAAATTATGTTGTTGATGAAACATAAGAGTGTTGTTCTCTTAATGCAGTGCTTCATCTTGATTATTTAGGTTGTGGAGATCTTTGTGAATAGTAGTATAGGCTTATTTGAGTCCCATAATAGAAGTTTTTTGGTAACTTTTTACACAAACTGACCAGACTTATCCTGATTGCAGTTACTAAAAAGCCATTTTTATGAAAACTTTTCCTGTTTGGCATCAGACAGAGAAAAGCTTGTACATTGTCACAGAGCCCGTCACTCCTCTGGCCGCTCACCTGAAGCTCCAGGCAGATAAAGGTGGTGCGAGTGATTTAGAGGCGTCATGGGGCCTTCATCAGATTGTGGTAAGTTGTGAAGGCATGGACTAAATTGAAATTATAGTTCAATCATTAGTTGAATTACTTTGTTTGCTGTCATTCCTTTCCCATCAGAAAGCTCTGAGCTTCTTGGTGAATGATTGCCATCTCAATCATAATAACTTGGGCATGTGGGCCGTCTTTGTGGACCGTGCTGGTGAATGGAAACTTGGAGGGTTGGATCATGTGACCTCGGACCAGGGAGACTCCACTTCCTTACCGCCACCTAAAGTAATCAACCCCGACTTGGAGAGATATGACCCTCCAGAGAGCCCTGGCAATAGTGGAGATAAATGGTACAGACAGAAATATCTAATTCTCTAGTTCTCTTTCTAGTTAATTTTCTATATATTTCCTATAGGTTTTTAAAAACTGAAATAGTCTTGACTCTTAATCAAGACCTGAAATGTTTAGTAAAATGCCTATTTAGTAAACTATAGCTTATTGTTATGTCTCTACAATCTCAGGACGGGGGACATGTGGCGTCTCGGTTGTCTCATTTGGGAAGTGTTTAATGGAACTTTACCTCGTGCCTCCTCGTTACGATCTCTCGGCAAGGTAAGCATTTTTGCTTAGTATTGGCTAGTTGTGCAGTAAATAACAACTTTCATTAGTAGTTTATGATTAATACATACACAATAAAAGTTATTTATACTCTGTCTCACAACCCACTGCCTTTATTTCTTACAGATTCCAAAGCAGTTAGTGCCGCATTACTGTGAGTTAGTGGGAGCAAACCCAAAGATTCGTCCCAACCCTGCACGATTCTTACTGAACTGCAGATCTCCTGGAGGCTTTATGAACAACAGCTTTGTAGAGAGCTGTCTGTTTCTGGAAGAGATACAGGTATTTCAACTGTTGAGCCTGTATTGTGCTGCATTATACTCTCAACCAAAAGCTGGGTTTGGTAATTCTAAGAATTTGTTATTACCAATATTGAAAACAGCTGTGCTGCGTAATATTTTTGAGCAAATATTTTCTTTGATAAATAGAAAGTTCAGAGGAACAGTATTTATTGAATAGAAGTCTTGTTATAGACATCTTTATTGTCATCTTTTAACGGATCCATTCCTTACTGTACCACTCTCAAATATTTAAGCAGCGATGTACATTGATAAATATGCTTTAATAAATGAATAATTCATGTTTTTTTTTATATAAATGATAAAACAGTATGTACAATGATCAGTCCATGTGTGTGTTTTCATTAATTACTGTAATTTTGTTTGATATGTTATGTATAATAATGTTTATATTGCTTCATGTATGTTTTTTGTCTATATTTCTACGAATATGTTTTAAAAAAATAAATACACTGTATATTGAATTTGATAGATTAAAGAACCTGCAGAGAAGCAGCAGTTTTTCCAGGATCTAAGTGAGAATCTCGACTCTTTTCCTGAAGATTTCTGTAAACATAAAGTGCTGCCTCAGCTCCTTACAGCCTTTGAGTTCGGCAATGCTGGCGCTGTCGTCCTCACACCGTTATTTAAGGTTAAAGACATTTCTGTTTCGGCATTAACACAAACCAGGCTGTATATTATCTTCTTCTGATATTCTGATATTTTGTTTGTGTTAGGTAGGGAAGTATTTGTCAGCTGAGGAGTACCAGCAGAAAATCATCCCAGTCATAGTGAAGATGTTCTCCTCTACTGACCGTGCCATGAGGATACGACTGCTACAGCAGGTATACGTCACTTAATTGCTTTATGTAATTTCAGAAGAGCTTTCTATCATACACACTTTTAAACTCTCAGTTCTAAATGTATTATTCAGTTTCTATTTGTCTCTCTTTTCTCCAGATGGAGCAGTTTATTCAGTATTTGAATGAAGCAGCAGTTAACTCACAAATCTTTCCACACGTGGTTCACGGCTTCACAGACACAAACCCTGCTATTCGAGAGCAGACTGTAAAGGTATTTGTGTGCTCCGTTTTCTCACCTTTTCAGTGTTTTGACACTCAATGTAGCTGATATTGGCATATTAATACATTTCCAACACATTTAAAAGATGTTTCTTTTGCATTTGTTTTTCTCCTGTAGTCCATGCTGCTGTTGGCCCCTAAATTAAATGAAACCAATTTAAATCAAGAGTTGATGCGTCACTTTGCACGACTCCAGGCCCGGGATGATCAGGGCCCCATCCGCTGCAACACCACCGTTTGCCTGGGCAAGATTGCCCCCTACCTCAATGCTGGGGTAACTGTATCTAAAAACCATAATCCTTCACTTGTTCCGGCATATTGTTTTCTCTCAATGACCATCTTTTTTTTTTTATTCTCAGATGCGCCAGCGTGTATTAATCTCTGCATTCTCACGAGCATCTAAAGACCCGTTTCCTGCCTCGCGTGCAGCAGGCGTGCTGGGGTTTGCTGCCACTCATCAGTACTACAGTGTGGCAGAAAGCGCCAATCGTATTCTGCCCACGCTGTGCACACTGACTGTAGACCCAGACAAAAATGTTAGAGATCAGGTAACTGATGCAGTATCTTTTTAAATGTACTCTGGTTTGGGAGTGTAATGCATAATTTTTGAAAGAGACAAAGTATTTCTGTTCCTGTAGGCGTTCAAAGCCATAAAAAGTTTTCTTAGTAAGCTGGAGACAGTTTCTGAAGACCCCTCTAAAATAACTGAAATAGGTATGTTGTTTTTAAATTGTTTTGGCCCTTGTCTTAGAGGGTTAGTTTACTTAAAAATGAAAAATAATAAAAAATGATGTTATTGGTTAAATCGCAGAGAAGGATGTGTCAGCATCGGCGCAGACAGGAGGTTCAGCTGCTACATGGGCAGGATGGGCCGTAACAGGTGTCTCATCGCTCACCTCTAAACTCATCCGAAATGCTCCGGCTGGTTCGGAGGCACCACCTGCTGAAAACAGCCCTGTCCCTCAACCTGCTGCTGGAACAGTACCTACAAATACCGCAAGCAAAGGTGTGCAACAAGACCAAAGCTGTCTCATTTCAAAGGCTTTGCCCTCTGGAGGTCATGTTTGTCATATGCATACATCAAAGGATGTCTCGTATAAAAATAAAAATGAACCATTATAAAAGTGCATGTTATCTCTATTGAAGCATAAATCACTGTCTTTGGAATGTAATGGTTATTTTTTATAAATGAGGCTTACTCAATGACATGCAGCCAACGAAATAGACTTCCTAAGGATATAGCCTTCAAGTTTAGACAGCTAAAGAATGAGAAGTAAAGGAAGTGGAATGAAGATAAGGAAATGTTTAGTAAGAAGCTAAATGATGTAAGTTGCACGAAAATGTTTTTACAAATTTGAAAACATTGAAACCGTTTTAACATTAGTAGCATATTTACATATACAAAAATTACTTTTCATTTAGAGATGTGTGATTTCATATTGATTAGTTATTTTATGGCTATTATATTGGGTGGCACCAAGTTCTGTCTCATTAACTTCCTCGTTAACTTTTCCTCTTAGGGCCAGAAATGAAAGCACAGACGCCAGATGCACTTGGGATCAAATCAGAGACATTAAATGAGGAGACCGTGGAGCCAGATGGGGATCGGTGGGATGAAGAAGACTGGGGGAGCCTTGAGGTGAAATACGGTTATTCAAAATATGTAACTTCTGGGTTTTTTTTCAGTGCTTGACATTTTATAGTGTTAAACATCTTACACGTGAATACTGATTAATTTGAATAATTCCCTATGTCTGTGCACTTACAGGACCCTGAAAAAGTCCAAACCGATCCAGATGATTGGCATTCTGATTGGTCAGCAATGTCATCAACACAGAAGAAAAGCAGTGTATGTGATTTGCATTATTATAGCTTATGAAATAAACCATAATTATTATCCTGCTTGATTAGAAAGTATTGTATGTGCATTGCAATACAATGATCAAATGAGAATTTTTAATTCAAATGTTACTTCACAAATAAATTATGTATTATAAATTGATAAGGCAAATCTACTCTTATCACGTTTTCATAGGTGGGCCGAAAGTCCTCCGAGGCAGTCAAGAAGCAGAGTTCTGATTGGAGCTCTGGCTGGGATGCTGATGACAGCTGGTCTAATGAGAAAGATGCGGATGGTCAGGGTCAAAGTTCACCTGCTGATGAGGGCTGGGGTAATGACTGGGAGGAGGATGGGAGTCTGGCAGAAAGTTTCACCCCAACACCTCGAAGTAAAGCCTCAACTGGAGCTCCAAGGAGTGGCAGATTAAGCTCTGCACAAGAAGGGCTACGATTGGCCAGCGATTATAACTGGGAAGCAGCGGAAGGAAAATCGGCAACATCAGATCTGCTGTCCGGTGTGTCACAAAGAAGTACTATGGTAAGTCTGGCGCAGGCATTTCCTTTCATTGCACGATGGAAATCATTTGTGGATTATAGTTATTATGATTATGATTATGTTTATGTGTGATGTTTGTTTTTGTCCACAGAAGGCTGATGGCTGGGACGCAGACAGTGCAGGAGACTGGGGAACAGAAGAAAACTGGGAATCACTGGATGGAGATCAGGGTCTGAGACGCACATTTTCTCCAGTTTATGCACTTTAAGGGATAGTTTAATCAGAAATTAATATTCTGTCATTAATTACTCATCCTCATGTCATTCCAAACCCTTAAGATCTTCACAACACACATTAAGATATTTTTGATGAATTCCGAGAGCTATGTCCATCTCATAGACAGCAAGGATCCTTACAAGATGAAGGCTCGGAAACATAGCAGGCAGATCTTTAAAACAACACATCAGTGGTTCAGCTGTAATTTGATGAAGCTACGAGAATACTTTTTGTGTGCAAAGAAAAAAGCAAAACTATTTAACGTCTCCTTCTCGTCACCCTATAGCGTCATTTTGACTGCCTGCAGTACCGTACATGGATAGCAGTTCATGTTCTGCGCGCTTTGACCTGAACAGAAACAACATATCCATGTTCATACGTGTTTATGAATGTGATACTATCCAAAATAAAGCCATAAGGTGACACAGAGAATACAAATTGTTGAATGAAGTTGTCATTTTTGTTTTCTCACGACATGGTGAGTAATTATTGACAGAATTTTCTTTTTGGGTGAACTATCCCTTTAAACCAGCATATTAAAATGCATATTTTCAGTTAGAGAAAATAGAAAGTGCATCTCAAATAACCATGTTTACTCCCTCAGGTTTAAGTAAAGCAGAACTAGCAAAGAAGAAACGAGAAGAGCGGCGGAAGGAGCTGGAGGCCAAGCGGGCAGAGCGTAAGGCGGCAAAGGGTCCTCTCAAACTGGGCGCACGCAAACTGGACTGAGCACTGGAGGTACAACAGATCATTGACTCTTAGAAGATGAAGGGACTACGAGATTTTAAAGAAACATTCCGTGATGGAACTCACAGATGTCTGTACGCTCTGAAACGGAAGAAATGAATTCAACCGTGTCTGCTGACTGAGGAACAGCTAACACACCTTAAACTATGATATTCCTTTACTCTCCTCACAGTACCATGATTTTTATACTACACAATATCATAGTTTACTGAGTGTGCATGAACTCACGAGTCGAGGATATTTGAACAATATTATCCTAGATATCTTTGTATGGATGTACACTGATTATACATACTGTAACTATGTATTGAGTGTGGTCTTTGAGGGCATAGAAAAAAATGGATGATCTGGGGAAGCTCATGTTAGCTGTTACTTAATCATGATCCTAGGTGGAACAATGCCATAACTAGTGCATGTATAAACACAGATGAATATTTTCAAAACAAAGGATTCACTTGACCAAAAAATATGACCATTGTAACTCATGAAAGGTGTTTTGTTCATTATTTGTTTGCCATATGACAGGGTGAGGGTGGATGTGCTCGTTATTTCTGGTTTGTGCCTTCTTTTGTGTTCCTAGTAGGCGGTACTGCTTATGTTGTATAATAAACTAATCGACAGATGATTTTAGTTATTGAGACAGCCTGTGAAATCTGGTGCAATATTTTCAGAAGGGGTAATTCATGTACTGTACACACAGATGTAAAATCCAACTTCATATGTATTATAATAAAGAGGAGCAGTCTGTCTTTGGAAATTTTGCTTTATACAAAATGTTGCACAATTGCAATGTTTCACAGATTAGCAAATGGTAACAAAGGTCTCATTGAACTGCCAGAAACACAGTGTTGCCTTCTAAAATACACAACAGGAGCAGTGTCCAGTTTTATTTTCTATAGTCATCAAAAATCTATAAATATCAAGGAATTTTAATATAATTCTCAGGCCTAAAAAAAGCCACTGGTTTAGTGTTCAGATCTAAAATATTTATTGGCCATAATCTAATCTTCATCATCTAAAAGGAAAATGCTAAAAATCTCTGAATGACGACAGTTAGGCAAAGTCATGACAAGTTATTGGTCAAAAGGATTATAACCACTGATTACAATTTTAAAAAGGGTTGAAGTGCATTACTGGCTCATAAACATAACTTAGGAAGAATGTGTTAAATTCTTAAAATTAAATAGTGCACAGTAAAATTGATTTATTTCCTTATCTTTGGCCAGGGCTATATTTGTAAATGTTCAAGGAGTGTTGGAAAACCCAACAGCCAAAGATGTCACAGATTACAATAGCACAATTATGTTATCTTTAGTGTTTACCTTCATGATGTCTTTGACCCTTGTCCTAATGGATGTGAGTACTAAGTCAATTTTGATTCCTCCCATTTATATTCAAAATGCCTCACCATCCCCTTCTTACTTTTTACCTAAAGAGAATCATCTAAATATTTTGTGGTGATCAACATGCCACAAAACGAGCAATTCATTTGATCCATTATAGGTATTTAGCAGAATGTCTCTGATGTCATTGTCCAATTGCTAAGCTTTCCACTGCTTTGCTGTCACAAGAATTTCGTCCCTCAAATAGTAACAAAGGTCCCATTGAGCTGACGTAAGGCAGGACAGCAGAAACCTTCCAATTTTGTGTAAATGGTAATCTTGTACCATAGAACAACAGAATCAATTTAACCAGTATATATATATAATATAATATGTGCTGGTGTTATGTAATAACGTTAAAAAATACACAAACACCTGGTATATGATGTAAATATTTAATGGCACAGAAATATCAACATGGCAGTTTATTTTAGGATTTACATGGTCAGATATTCAGCTTTCTCTTTTTGATTATATAGTATTAAAGTGCTTGAAGTGTGCTTAAAGTGTTAATAGAAAACCAGTAGAAAGAGAAATAAGATATATTGAAGTTATGTTCATAAATCTAAGCCTGTCTAATCGGAGCATTAAATGTTTTAATTAAATGCAATCTACTTTTCATTGACTTGAAATGATCAAATTCCTCAACAGTTGTGCTTTCACTTGTTCAAATCCCAGACTTTACTGGTTCCGTTTCTGTTTGTCTTTTGAGCCAAATGCACTTGAAGCAACAGCAAGTACTGCAAAAGCAGCTGCTGCAAAAAGACCAATTCCAACACCGACCTCCACCGCTTTCCGCACCTGTAACAATGGACAGAAAATGTTATATGAATTAACCTGTATGATGAGCTACGTACCCATCACACATTTTAAGAAATGACTGAAAGCACAATTTACCACTACACTATTATACATGTTCAGGCTTTACCTGTCGGGATTCTGGTTTTCCGTATCTCAGCTCAGTAACGAAGTGCTCACAGTTATCTCTAAACACACAATATGGAAGTTCTTGTCCCAGAAGACTGTATGCGTCTTGCAGAATCTCTCGAACAGGACGTGCCTCATATTTTTTATCCAGAAGATTGTTGATACGATACTCATCACTGCCAACTACTTCATAAAGTTCTTCTTTCTTTACTGTGGCTTTATCACATAATACAGACATCATACTGTAGGCTCCAGCCTGAGCGTGTTCATCTGAAGAGAAATAAAAAGTCTTTACAATGTCTTTAAATGGAATCCTTAAAATTCAATGAAAGACAAGCAAACATTATTTGAGGCATGTAAAATACTCACACGGAGGGGCCAGGTGAATCACATAACCTTCTCCAACATAAATAACCCAGTGCTGATATGAGCTTCGGAAGATTTCAATCAGATCCCCGGGCTCCGGCTTTTGATCATGCTAGGATACAATATCAGATGTCATATTTTGTGGAAGAGACACTTAGATTGACAGTAATACATCATATTGTTTGACTCAAATAACAGATACTAAATACACTTGTGAATAGAAAAGATAACGAAAGTGTGCTTGCTAGAGATTCTGTTAGTTTAAATGTGCAAAGACATATGATCTTGACTTCTAGCTCTTTCGGGTTCTGTTCTTTTAAAACACTCTGTATCTTGAGCAATAAGCATACCTAACGGTGCAACAGTATTAAAAACTGCCCTTTCATCAGTAACAAGAGCACTAAAATGATCCATTTACTGATGCAGTTCAGTCTGTTTCAGATTATTAAAACGCGTTTACCTTTGTCGGTGCCATGACAACAACCTCAAAACACTGTTCTTCTTGTTTTACTCTTGTCCTATGAGAGAAACACACCGACATTTGTGATGCGGAGCGTTACATTACGCGTGTGGTTTATTTACTTACACAAAGACTTTTAGAAAGCAATATGCGGCATATTCTGAAAATCATATTAATCATATTTCTATGTTAGTGTATATAATAGGTTATCGCATCGAGAGAAAAAAACATCAGGTTGAAAAACCGCATGTATTAGGAGCGGAGTCGACAAGCAGACGTCATACAAGACAAACAAACAAACAAACAAACAAACATATACACGAGCCAGGCTCCGCAATCTTCATCCGGCAATTGACATAAGTATAACAAAGGAACAAATCACTTACAAATATTAATGTTTGTCGCTGTGACTATTTAACATCTGACTTCACGCTATGCGCGTCTGAAGCAAATATAACATCAAGGATAAACCAGCTGACGTGACTGTTGATGTCGACCAATCAGCGTGCAGCCGCCTGTAGAGATCATGTGGACGCCCTTAACCCCTTTAACTGATATCAGTGCTGAACGGTTGAGCTTACTTTGATAAAGAATAAATGTATTAAAAGGAAGAGTTGGGAGAGAATTTTTTTCACTGTTGTATTGGGCCATCTCTCTGTCTGCTGTTGCCATGAGATGTTTAGGTATTTTTATGTGACAGCAGCTTACAAACTTTAGTTGGTCACAGAAGAAATAACACACTTCAGATAATAGGGTCAATCAAGCAATCAACGAAGTAGAGATGAAACCTATGGATGAAACCCTAATGTTCTTGTGAATGATGTGTTTGTCTTGCAACCAGGGGCGCCGCTAAGGGGGGAAAAGTTCTAAGGGCCCACGCCCTTTAGGGGCCCCCAGAGATCTGCTTTATTAATAATAACACTACTAGCAGTAAAGTAAAA
>JAUCNO010000152.1:12554429-12580632 GCA_032353835.1 Enteromius viviparus
TTAGTTAAATTAAGATATTTAAGCAACTTTTATAAAAATGCCTTATAGGAAAATATTACAGGTGTGCAGCTTAACACGGAACAACAACCCTGACATGTTTCATGTTTTTTCATCTGAGACAGCTCAAACATGCAATTTAGTCTGGGACTAGCTTACGCCTTGTCTGTGAAACTGGGGGTATATGTCCTAATTGAACTGTGGCCTAATTTTGGTTTTGGCTAAGCCCTGTCTGTGTATTTCATGTTTAATTTTTATCAAATCAATAGGAAGCGAACTACAGCTGTACCAAATAAGCCCTGCTTAAGGGATATGTCTAATATTATAGTTTCATCACAATTATCTCCTGTGTGCATGTCATATGGGTTGGTTTCCATGGTAAGGGCGGTCTATAGGGAGTCGGTTGTTACCCAATAGTGTTCCTCCTAACACACTAACCAACCAACCTCCGGGAGGCTGGGTTTAATGCTGTGTGTCCAAGATGGCGGTTATCTCCATTGAAAGGTAAAACAAAGACTTTAAGCAATCATATAAATTGGTCGTTGCGGCTTTTTGAGAAATTCCTGTATTAATTTCAAGTTAACCGCCGGACAGCTCGTGAGAGAGTTGAGCTGTAATGTTTAATCTGCGGCAGGTGTTGAACTAAGAAGCTAACAGCAGATATGCGCGGCTGAGCCATCGCTGGCCTTATGACGAGTCATCTTTTAATTTAAGACATTGATGTCTTTATACAGCTTTATGGTTGATATAAACCGTACACACGAGTGTCTTTTATATGATTATTTGCTCATGCGTTGCAGCCTTTTCCATGTTATCCTGGCGTTGATATGTTGTTTTTTTGAAAACTGCGGTTCTGAGGTCGAGATTGTAACGATTGTATCTGATTGATTGGCGTGCAGTGCTAGATAAAATCTGAAGCGTTGACACATTATTTTATCAAGCATGTAGTTCATGCTATAATAAACTGGTATATTTAATTAACGTGAAGTTAAGCTATATGAAGAAAGGTTTATACAAGAATACATTCATTGAGAAAAAACAGCTTTGCCGTTGTTTTTCATGCATGTAATGCATCCCAGCCGCTTTTTTAAATAAATGGAATCAGGTTATGTCACGTGCAAGGTGTTAAACTTTATCTTTTTAAATATAAAAAAGGTAGCTCACTATGCTAGTATAAAAAAAGTTCACTTGGCATACACAATCTGCCAGTATTCTGTGAATGGACTTTGATCTCCTTTGGGTAATAGCTTTATTGTCCTATCGGTTTTTTTTTTCCGGCTGTGGGTGTTTATTGCTCTGATCTCACATCTACTTCCAGTGAAGAGGAAAATAAATAAGGAAGTGAACACAGCAGAGGCTCTTGTTACTCCACCCTGCCTATTTTAACTCAAACCTTTTCCTCTTGTATTTTATTTTGTAGGATGGGGCTGCTGTCTGTGGTCTGTGTGTCTCTGTTTTTCAGCAACGCCTTTGCTGTGGATCGGGGAAACTTTAAAACCTGCGATCAGAGTGCTTTCTGCAAGTATGTCAGAGTTAAGCTGTTAATCACTACGTTATAGATGAGCTCTGCAGTGTGCAGCTAGGATTGCACGTTAAAAGTCCTGTGAAACATGACAGTTATTATTGTATTATTAAATGTAAAAATGACCGTTATCCACAGTATACAATTGTTTTGGTAGTTTAGACATGTATCTTCAAAGGCTGCAGTGATGCAATGATTGTCTCTGTCCATAGACGTCAGCGGGCGCTCAAACCGGGTCAGTCCCCATATCGAGCTCTTCTAGAAACCTTGGAGCTTAGTGACTCCCGACTGACCCTCCAGCTCATCAATGACAACAACAAGGTCCGTTTCATGCGTTCCTTTTGCTAATACTTCTGAAAACAGTATTTTTTGGAATCACTTTGTTTAAAGACCTGCAGAATTTCTTGGTATTCAGGGGTTTATCTGGTCCCATTTAAGACCTTTTTTTTGTTTTTGTCCTGATTTGGATGATTCTCTTCTGCATCTTTGCAGGTGCACTTGCTGTTGGAGTTGTACAGACTGCAGGGGAATATGACTCGGGTGAAAATAAATGAGTTGAAACCTCTGAAGCCGCGCTTTGAGGTGCCAGACGTGCTCATAGCAGAGCCTCCTACTGAGCCGTGAGTGTCTCTCTGATCTGAGTGCACAATGACAATCAGAGAACAGTTGAACACATGCACGATTTATTGTGTTCCTCTGAGTAACCTCGGCTCGTTTCTGCTGCTTCTTTTTCCCTTGTCTCGGTTTCTCTTTCTGTATCTCTCTTTCTCCAGTCTCTCAGTGTTGTCCAAGGATGATAATGGCGTTGTGTTGTCTCTGGGAGCAGAGAGCCAGAGGTTGATTGTTAGCGCCCGTCCATTTAGGCTGGACATCATGGAAGGGCCAGAGGTTCTGCTATCCCTCAACTCTCGTGGCCTGCTGGCTTTTGAGCACCTGCGTCTTCGCAAGGACACGTAAGTATTGAGTTATTCGCTGCTAAAATGGGCTTTATTTGTAAGCTGAGAAGAATTACCTTTCAATAGTTTGCATCAGTAGGATTGTTGTTTTTACTTTTTTGCATGACTGCGTTTATTTAATAACAAAATAAAGAAAATGCTATTACTCTTGTAATAGTTTCAGCAGCCTTTCCTCAAATTTTCAGGGGCACATAATAAACTAAGTATGAAAATAATTAATTTTTATTGACTCAACATTTTTAATGTTAGTTTGGTTGATGATAATGCTTTTACAACAGGGATTTAAAAGGATAGTTTACCCCAAAAGTGGTCTACAACATGTGTTTAGGTTAAAATTATTCCCTGTTTTCTCCCATAAGCAGGAGGAGAGGAGATTTTGAAAATGTCAGCGATGAATGCAAACCATTTACTACCTAAAGCCTTATTATTGTTATTCTGTCTTTTGTGTGTGTGTTGAAAGGCAAGCAAAACCTGATGGTGCTGAGGTTAAAGAGGGTGTAGATGGAGATCAGCAGCAAGACGAAGGCGAGAAGGTTAGTAGCTGTTTTGTGCATTGATGGGTGTGCTTAGGTAAATAATACTACAACCTGATTGTGTCATCTTGCCACGTCTTCAGTTTAAACCAATATGTCCGGTTGCTGTACCGGATCTGGTTTAGCAGCTTTATGTAGCGGTTATGTAACACTGATATGTGTGAAAATACTATAGTAACTGAAGAAGTGTGACCTGATAATTATCACACTGAGAACTGAAAATAAGGAATAAAAGTTGATTTCCCCCATAATAGAATGAGGATGGAGAGAGTGATAAAGAGGAAGATGGTCTGTGGGAAGAAACGTTTAAATCTCATACGGACACCAAACCCAATGGTATGTTTCTACGTCAGTTTCATTTCCATGAAATCACTTGACAAGTGCCGTTTTTAAATTGGTGTTCACATATTTTCTATTAACACAGAAAACATCTTGAAGGGTTTATTCCTATTTTTTTTAGTAGCCAGTTAGCTTTACTCTGAATTGCATCACAGTCATAAATAATAAAATGGTTACAGACAGCATTATCGTATTGTTGTGAGTTTCAATATTTCTGGGTTTTCCAGAAGAAAAAGACTGTTGTATTTGAAGGAATTTTCTACACTATTTGATCACAAATACAGTAAAACACAAATTAAGAAATATTTGTAATATATTTTTTAAATGCAATTTCTTTTTGTTTTATATTTCGTTATTTTCTTTAGGCCCCACATCGATAAGTTTAGACTTCTCCTTGCCTGGTGTAGAACATGTTTATGGTATTCCAGAGCATGCTGATGACCTAAAACTGAAAACTACAGAGTGAGTATACATCTGAATACACAGAAAGCTAAATACACCTCCCTTAAAATGGGTAAGCAATGTTTTATTTTTTATTTTTTTATTTTTTTTGTTCTAGTGGTGGTGATCCATACAGGCTGTATAACCTAGATGTGTTTCAATATGAGCTCTATAACCCTATGGCATTATATGGATCCATACCTGTCATGCTAGCTCATAACACCCAGAGGACTATGGGTATTTTCTGGCTCAATGCAGCTGAGACCTGGGTAGACATCAGTTCTAATACAGCAGGAAAGGTAAGGGCTCACTAGGATTCTACGTATTATAATCCCTTGTGTATTTTAGAACTCTAACCCATAACTTACTGCTGTCTTTTTTCAGACTGTCTTTGGTAAGATGCTGGACTTCGTTCAAGGTTCAAGTGAGAAGCCACAGACTGATGTCCGTTGGATTTCTGAGAGTGGTATCATTGATGTCTTCATCATGCTTGGGCCCAAACCAACAGATGTCTTCTCACAATACGCCTCTCTCACAGGTAAATGCCAACTATGTCCTCAAAACTACACTAAACCGTCTTCAGACTTGTGTCAGAAATATTGCATTTTTTTCCCACTTTTTTTTTCTAGGCACCCAGTCTTTCCCGCCTCTCGCCAGTCTGGGCTATCACCAGTGCCGCTGGAATTATAATGACCAGGATGATGTCAAATCAGTGGACCAAGGCATGGACCAGCATGACATCCCTTATGATTTCATATGGCTTGATATTGAGCATGCAGATGGCAAGCGCTATTTCACCTGGGATCCCCATAAGTTCTCTCAGCCTAAAGAGATGCTTCAGGGCCTAATGGACAAGAGACGCAAGGTCAGCCACAGTCGTAGAAATACACTATGGTATTGTTTTCTTCTAAACATTCCATAAGGATTCTTTTCTGATGATAATCTTGTTTTAAACAGATGGTGGCTATAGTAGACCCACACATCAAGGTTGATAGTGGCTACAAAATCCACAACGAGATTACTTCTAAAGACTTCTATGTTAAGAACAAAGATGGCAGGAATTATGAAGGCTGGTGCTGGCCAGGTATGAAGTCTGTTGTAGATGTGCTGCTCAATTGTTTATTTTTTATTAGTTTTTAGTTGAATAGAATTCTTCTGTACTCTCATGTTTGATCAATCTAATGTGTACTTGTTGAGTAGAAGTATTAATATCTTTTTAAACGACTGACCCAAATATATTAAATGATTTCACTTAATAAAAAAAGTGGTGTTTGTGTAAAGATGCTTGTTACATGTATTGTGGTTTAAATGCATCTTTGGTCTTTTTACAGGAAACTCTGGTTACCCAGATTTTACAAAACCAGAAATGCGGGCCTGGTGGGCCAGTATGTTCGCCTATGACCAGTATGAGGTAAAAAGCTTCTGTTCTCAGTCTTGGCATAGTGTAAGCCCTAAACTAGGAAAAGTAATCTGAAACTTTTACATCATCATGCACTTGACCAAAATGCATGTTAACTTGATTGATTTCCTTCTAATATTCTAGTAGTTATAGAAGCAAATAAGTTATAGAAGCAGATGTTGTAGCTGTACCTCTGTTTTTCCCCACTTCTACCCCAGGCAGGATGTGGTGATGCTTTTATGTCTTGTGCTGCATTTCCCTTCTACGTATAACTGTTTCAAAAGAGTGTACCGTGCTTACAAAATACGATTTCAAGAATGGGTTCAATATGCACAAATAAAGTACACCAGAATGCAGAAGGACACTTAATGGTTCAATGTCCTGAATTTTTCGTGCAGCTGTTTTGCGGTCCGTGTGCACAAACTTTCTTTGCATTTGGGAACTTTGACACATCACATGTGGTTAGGACACGGTGTTAAAATCTCAGGCCAAACAAATCCTATTGTCATTACTTTACATGTTGCGTTCCAGGGTTCAATGGAAAATCTCTTTACTTGGAATGACATGAACGAGCCGTCTGTTTTCAATGGGCCTGAGGTCACCATGCACAAAGATGCACTGCATGGAAATTGGGAGCACAGAGACGTTCACAATATCTATGGACTTTATGTGGTGAGGAACTGATATACATTTTATAACCAACAGAAGAGAGGGGACAAACATCAATGACATTATTACAATTATTTTATACTCTACTATATACATTAAGTATTCATCCAAATTAAATGTTACTCTCATCTTTTCCCTTGATTTTTCTGTTTGTTTTTTTGCAGCAAATGGCCACAGCCGAAGGTCAGACTCAGCGATCTGGTGGAGTCGAAAGGCCTTTTGTGCTCACCAGAGCCTTTTTTGCTGGTTCTCAGAGATACGGTGAGTTCATGTGGTTGTTTTTGCAAATCAAAGTTTAAGAGATCATTTTATTATACATATTGTGAGACATTTGGGTTTGTATGTTTTCCTCAGGTGCTGTTTGGACTGGTGATAATGCAGCTGAGTGGGACCATCTCAAGATTTCTATTCCCATGTGTCTCAGTCTTGGGCTTGTGGGCGTCTCGTTTTGTGGAGGTCAGTCATTATCTGTGTACTATGACCAAACAAACTTTTTTTCCTTTGCCGATTTTGAGAGAAATAATGTATTTTAAAATAAATCTTGTGGTTTTATTTGTAGCTTATTAGAAAAAATAAAAGAAATATTCAATACCAAAGGCAATAGGCAGAGGTTATGTATAATTTGAATGGTCTACTATATGAATGGCATAGTGCATTATCTGCCTGTATTTTGCAATCATTGTCCTAATTTCTCTCTTTTCTTGCATACAGCTGATGTCGGTGGCTTTTTTAAGAATCCCAGCACCGAGCTTCTGGTTCGCTGGTATCAGACGGGTGCGTATCAGCCTTTCTTCCGTGCTCATGCTCATCTAGACACCACGCGCAGGGAACCCTGGCTGTTTGGCCCAGAGAACACGGCACTCATCCGGGAGGTTATCCGCCAACGTTATGCTCTTCTGCCATACTGGTACCAGCTGTTCTATCAAGCACATAAGACCGGAATGCCTGTCATGAGGTGAGCGCAGTCCCTTGTGAATGTTTTGTGATAATATAATGTCTAATGCTATTGTTCATTATTCATGCAGACAAAATTGTTTGTGTATTAACACGTACTGCTTAATTTTACATGAGTGCACTACTTCTTTTCTGTCGTGTCGCAGACCTCTTTGGGTTGAGTATCCCAAGGACACCGTAACTTTCACCATTGATGATGAATTCCTTATTGGTGAGAAATGGGGGGAAAATCTTTTGTCTAATATCAAGTCTAAAGTCAGTCAGTCTGTAATCTATAATGTATTCTGATTTTTGTTGTTTAGGCAGGGATTTGTTGGTTCACCCAGTCACCGAAGAAGGGTCTCGTGGAGTTACAGCCTATCTGCCTGGAGCTGGAGAGGTGATACTGTTGACTTAAATACTTTTAGAAGATTTTAGCTAGAATGAGTACATTTATCCCAGTAATATTTTCTACCAACAGCCGTGTTGTTCTATGACATAAAAAGCTTAAAAATGTTTGATTTTGGCCATGTCAAAAATATACTTGATGTGAAAATGAATGTATATCACATGTTGCATGTTATATTAGACTAACTCATACTTCACACTGTTGCCTTCTTCTATTATTAGGTTTGGTATGATGTCCACACCTTTCAAAAACACAATGGGGCACAGAATCTCTACATCCCAGTCACTCTAAGCTCTGTAAACGTCTCTCCTTTTTTTTAGATTTTATATTTAAGTTTTATTATTTCAATTTATTTATTGATTTAAATTCTTTTTTAAGGTCCCGGTGTTCCAGCGTGGCGGCTCTATCATCCCTCGGAAGGACAGAGTTCGAAGGTCTTCTGCCTGTATGGAAAATGACCCATACACCTTGTATGTGGCCCTTAGCCCTAAGGTAAAAAAAACTTTTAGCTTTTTCTGCTTACTAATACAACAAATGGTAGATTTTAAATGAATTGGGGGGTTGTAGGAGTTTAGAGAAATTGTAGGAGTAATTTATCTTTTCTTTTTTTTTTCCCCACACTTTTTAGAAATTTGCTGAAGGCGAGCTCTACATTGATGATGGCCATAGCTTTAACTATGGTACAAAGAAAGAATTTATCCACCGGAGCCTCACTTTTGCCAAAAATGCTCTCACCTCCAGGTATATCTATTAATGTGTCCTTTACTTATCTGTTTCATTGTCCAGACTTTTTTTTTATTAAATTTTGTAAAAGCAGTTTTGATTTACTTTTATACTTTCCTTCATCTCAGAAACCTTTGTCCAGACTGTAATTTCGTAACCTCATCTTGGATTGAAAAAGTTCTTATTTTGGGCACCAGCAAGCCAAGCAAGGTTCTTCTTAAAATGGATGGTAAGAATTTGTGTTCTGCTAAACATTGCAATTTCGGATAATAATGTCTTGTGTTACAACAAAACTGACCTGTGTGATATTGTATGGCTTGCTAATCTTCTCATGATATCTCAAACAGGCAAAGAAATCCCTGTGGACTTTGAGTTTGACACTTCCATGTCAGTGCTAACCCTCCGTAAACCTGGAATGAATGCTGGGGCCGACTGGACCCTGTTGCTGCAGTAGCTGACTGGATCTCTACAGTGGCCAGACCAGATGAAACGAGATCAAAAAAAAAAAAAAAATCACTTAAGAAATTCATCAGCTGAAAATTTCACTCTTAATTCATAAACACATTGAGCACTTACAAATTCAACAATTCAGAAGCGAAGTGGTGCAGTGGGTCAGAGATATTTCTCAGCGCTAAAAAGAAATGGATTCAACTGGCAGGGTCAAACAGTAAATGCTTTCCATTTTAAATGTAGTTATGTCATTGAAAAGTCAAAAGCTTTGTTTTTAATTTTGTGTAGTGAAAAGTAGTATTAAAGATTAACTGAATCATGCAGTGGATTTAAATCATTTCAGGGCAGCAGATAAGAGTGTTAGTTGTATTTAAACCCTAAGAGTACCGTGAAAACGCTGTTATTACTGACGTGAATTGGTCTTTAACAAATAGATTGGTTCCTTTGAAATTAGACAACACAACAGGTTCAAAAATTTAAGGCTCTAAAAATGTTTAGCTCCAAGCACATGAGGGGTTCTAGAGTTCAGGTCTTCACTGGAGACTACTAATAAGCTCTATTTGCTTGGGGTATAGTTAGTTAATTTGATATGGGATCTTGGGTTTGGATTGTTTTACAGTGTAGTAACCCACTAAATATGTGAGTATTGTCTTTTTGCTTATATTTTTTAGTTTTCTAGAGCACTTGAATATGCTGTTTTGGGGCAGGTAGGGGGATTTGTTTTAAGCCAGCGACGCAGAAGGAAACAGTCAGGCACTTATAATTATTCCAGTCTTATCTACTGAGATGGGCAAGATGATTTGTGAAATTATTTTTGATCATCACTATAAAATTATTAATTTCTTGTGAAAATGACTGAAGTAACTGTCTCATGAAAGAGAGCTTTGTGTACATTCCCGTTTGACCATCATGCACTACTGCTCTGTTTTTTCCACTTTGTTTCATTCCATTATTTTGAGGGTGACCCTAAAAGCTCTGAAAATTGGAGGCGAAACGTAATGTCTACTGTGATAAATGAGTGTTCAAATGAGATGGTAATAAAATTATTGTACATTCCCAACTGCATTAGTTAGTTTTGTCTCGTCTGTATGACAGCACAGTCATGGAAAATAATAAAAGTAACGTTACTTTTTGATTTCAGTCACTACACCATTTTATGATAGTTTCTTATTCCGTTTAACATTAAGTTAACATTTAAAATGTAATTTCCACTCAGCAGCGGTGAAATGCTATCGACACTCTACTGCGACAGTAGCGCAGGGGTCGCATATTATGTGCGTCATTTGTTGTGTGTGGTCAATAATGGCGGCGGAAGGTGCAGAGGACCTGGGCAACAACGGGGAACACACAGACCCTTCAGGTTTCCTTTTAAAAGATACCTAATAAAATACCCAGTATTTAAGCATGTGTGAATAGTTCGTCGTATTCATCAGTTTATGCATCGGTTATTACACGAGCGCGTCTTCATAAAATACCCAGCGATCTAAATAACCATTCATTCAAACTTGAGCATTTATGTGTGTAATTTATGAATAAAAACAATACGAAGATTACATTGCAGACTAGCCATCATAATTTAAATAAAACATAAATTAATCAAATTTGTATATGTAACAGTTTGTGAAGATTGTGAATATTATTAAAGCGATTTGTTAACTATATTACATCATAACCTAATTCATTACAGTGAATTCAACTGCAGTAAATGTAATCAAATACATTGCTTTCAGTGACAGAGCTTTATGAGCCTAGTGAGGTTGCAGACTTTCCCAAGCCAGATATTAAGGGTTCAGATGGAGGAGACACTGGCGTCCCAACAGCATCCTACACAGTGGAAGCAGAAGAGGAGGAAGAGGGAGAGATGCCTGCCGACTTCCAGAGACTTTGGAAACGTACCAGCGATAATCCTCAAGATTTCAACAGCTGGACTGACCTCCTGCAGTATTGTGAACAAGAGGTGAATGTGTTGTAAACAGGTAGTGTTTCTTTATTGAGGCGACACTAAAATGTTAGTTGGTTTTACATTTTTCATTATTGCAGGGCCACATGAAAGCTTGCCGTCAAGCCCTAAATGCGTTTCTGCTGAGGTATCCTCTGTGTTACGGTTACTGGAAAAAGTTTGCAGATCTTGAGAGACGGGCTGGTCACATAAATAAGGCTGAAGAGGTGAGAACATACATAGATGGACATTTCAGTCAAATACAAGAGAACAGGAACAATCCCAAAACATACATTTACTTGGCATACTATTGTATTCACTTTTCTTATAATATTTCAAATGGATTTGAACATAATATGGCAGTGGAGCTGTGAAGCTGTATTTGATTTCTTTGACAGGTGTGTGAACGAGGTTTAAAGGCATTCCCTCTCAGTGTTGATCTCTGGATCCACTACATCAACCTGCTGTTGGGAACACTCAACATGAACCTGCCTGAGTCCACACAGCGCATCCGCAGGTACCACTGACCAACTTGTAGCCTTTTCTGTTTCTTCCTGGAAGTAGCAGATTTTGTCTGAAAGTGAGTTGGCACTGATGTCAAGTGAAGAGCATGAGAGACGTGATGATAGTAAATAGGAGGAGGTTATTGAGGAACATTAGTGGCATCTTTGTCAAAGTTCTATCTGACCAAAAGCAAAGTCAGCAGGTTGTTTTTACAACAAGCAAAAAGGAAATGAAAGTTAAATGCTATTTAGTATCTTAAAGGGATAGTTCACCTGAAAATTAAAACCTTTATGTTGCTCCAAACCTGCAAGACCTTCATTCATCTTTGGAAGACCAGTTAAGATATTTCTGATGAAATCCAAGAGCTTTTTGACCCTCAATAAACAGCAAGTATCCAATCACGACCCAGAAAGGTAGAATTGTTGAATAAGGTTGCGCACAAAAAGTATTCTCATAGCTTTATAAAATTATAATTGATGTCACACCACTGATGGTGTGATGGATTATTTTAACAATGTTCTTAAATCTTGCTGTATATAGAGGGTCTGAGAGCTCCCTGATTTAGTCAAAAATGTCTGAATTTGTTTTCTGAACATAAACAGGGGTTTTGTGATGACTTGAGTAATGACAGAATAAACATTTTTGGTTAAACTATCCCTTTAATGCTTTTAACACACAGGTTCAACGGTTCAAGCAAATATGACCAATTAAGGCTGCAATACTCTGAATAAATTTTACTCCAATTATTGCTCTCATTAATAGATTCTACAAGTTAACACTAGTTAGTGTTTAGTGTTGAGGATATCAAACATGATTGATATTTTCTATAAATTTTACAACGCACTTTGTTTTCATTTATCATGCATCTCCTGGCAATGAAGTACTTGTTTCTGCATTAGTTTGTTGTGTTTAGAATTAGAATTAGAATGTATTTATTGTCACTGTACACATATAAAATGTACATTATATACAGTACATGTACGATGAGATTAAGAGCATCTTCCTATTCAGTGCAGACATGTAAGAAGTATATTTACAGTACAATAACAATAAATAGGTTAAGGTAGATTACAATAGGTAACAAAAAAATAGTGTAGATAGGGGATGAGGGAGGTATGATGAGATGGGGATAAAAAAAACAGATCTGAACAACCTAAAGGTGTGGTAGTCTGTTAACCTCAATAATTGAGCTTTGTTTTTTACAAGTTGGCAAGTATGCCTCGTGTTTCGTTAAAACTTATCTAAAGGAAACTGATCTTTTTTTTATCTTTATTGTGATGTATATCCAAGTCAAATTGCATCATAAAAGCATTTTGATTACATGGTAATTTTAAACATGATTCTTTACAGCAATAAAACATTTATAACATGAAAAGAAATGTCCTGTCCTCTTCTCAGTGTGTTTGAGGAGGCAGTTGCAGCCGCTGGATGGGACTTCCATTCAGACAGGCTGTGGGATCTGTACGCTGAGTGGGAGAAGGAGCAGGGCAACCTGAATCTCATGACTGGCGTCTACGACCGAGTACTGAGGGTCCCCACACAGCTTTACAACGCGCATTATGAAAAGTACGCTATGCTCATAGATCATATGTTAAAAGTGTTAACACAATTTTTTTCCGCACAACTCCTCAGATTTGAGGCACATAATCCACACAGCACTCACACACGCATGGATTTGTGAGAATTTGTTACCATTTCTTCTCACGCTCATATTCTGTGATCTCTTTCCCCCTTTATATTTAGATGCAGCTGAATGCATCAACAAAAGCCTAATTGGTAAACTGTCAAACACCTGCAGTTAAACACATCAAATCCAGATCACCAAAATATCACAAAAATTCTTTTGCTTTCAGAGTCCTTAAAAATCATGATGACACTTACGTTGAACAAGGCTGATGTTCTCTGAATTTCTGTCTCTCCTCTCAGACTGAAAACTCACCTAACCGCCCACCCACCTCAGGACGTCCTGCCCCCTGAGGAGTACAGTAAGGTGAGGAATGAGTACAAACAGAGCCAGATTCAAGCCAAAAAAGAGAGATCTGATATCAGTGCTGAAGAAGAAGAGAGACCGCCTGGGGAGGAAGAGCCTGCCGACAATGGAAAGGACTCGGTAACTTGCTTTTTCGCCTGTAAAGGTTTTTCTTCAGTTGATGTAGTACAGTTGATGTTATCTTTTAACGTGTTTTTATGCAGGAAGAAGCAGTGCAGAAGATGCAGGAGCTCCTGATGGTCAGCAGAGAGGAACTGTACCAACAAAATGAAGCAGAAGTCAGAAAGAGATGGAACTTTGAAGATGCTGTAGGTTTCTCAGAAAGATGCTTCATAGAGGCTGAAGAAACACGGATGTTATCTATAAATAATAAATTGTATATACACTATTTGGGGAGAGAAGTGAATACCTCAGCAAGGATTTGTTAAATCAATAAAAAATGGCAATTTAAATGGCTACAAAGATATTATTTCCAACAAATGTGGTTATTTTAACCTTTCTTTTAAATATATGGTACTGATGTAATATTTTTAATCGAATAAAGAGTTTTAAAAATATCTAATATTCTTTCTTAACCAAACGTGGGCTATTTATGGGTTGTGTATGAAGCCCTTATGTCAGTTCACCTTCCTGTTGCTTGATTTCTTCTAGATTAAAAGGCCTTATTTCCACGTGAAGCCTCTGGACAGAGCCCAGCTGAAAGCCTGGCAGATTTATCTGGACTGGGAGATTGCAGAAGCTGAAACAGCAGCAGGGGATTCTGAAGGGGCAGCTGTGGAAGGCCATGAAGATTCAGGACAAGAGTGTGTAGCTGCGCACAAGAGAGTGCTGATTCTGTTTGAACGCTGTCTCATTGCTTGCGCACTCTATGAGGAATTCTGGAATAAAGTGAGTATAGAAGGGAGATCCAACGACCTGTTGTCTAACATCATGATGATCTCTTATAATATTGCTGACTTTTTTTTGGCATTTTGTAAGCTCTTTATGTGTGTTATAGTATGTGCTTTACCTTGCACCCCACGGGCTGGAGGAGGTGCGTAAAGTGTACCACAGAGCTTGTCAAATCCATCTTCCGTACAAGCACAGCATCCACCTTCAGTGGGCCTCGTTTGAGGAAAAACATGGTAGGACAGTATGTTTAGCATAGAAGAAATAAACTAGCCTAAAATCTTAAACATATTTCATTGAAACTTCACTTTCTCTCACTTGATTACTTTTTTCTTTCATAGGTAATATTATAGAGGCACAGCGTATTCTAGAATCACTTGAGATGACAGTGCCTGGTTTGGCTGCGGTGCGTCTGAGAAGAGTAGGTCTGGAGCGGAGAGCAGGACGTTTGGATGTGGCAGAGGCACTGCTGAAGGAGACAGTGGAGAAGAGTAAAGACAATCCACAACTCCATGCCTTCTACTCCATCAAACTGGCTCGCTTTCTTCACAAGCTGTGCAAGAGCCCTTCCAGGGCCCGTACTGTTCTACAGGAAGCCATAGAGCTGAGTCCGGTAAAACATTTTACGTATAATACACATTACAATAAGTTTGGCTTGGTTTAATCAGTACGATAATAAAAGTGACATATATTGTTAACATTTTAGTAGTTCTTTTGGACTTTCCATTCATTAAAGTATAAATGTTTCCACAAAAATATTAAGCCACATAATCAATGTATATTTTTTTAGCTGAGGAAAACTTTTCATATTGAGTGGACATTAAATGATGCACATTTTAGGTTAAATGAGAAAAAATTTTTTATAATGCTGCATTACTTACCAAGAAATTCTATTAAAAACAAAGAACAATTATGCAGAACAGTTACGTTCTTTATAATAATATAATGTAATGTAATATAATTCTCTAAAATTAATATAATATAGCTTATATGAAAAAAATGAAGCAATTATTCCTCATGAATCCCCTTTTTGAGGTCAATTATTTAATAGGCTTATAATAATGTAATCTAATAAAATAAACATATTTTAAATAAATATTTTCAAAAACATCAATGTGAATTTATTTAAACATCCCCATGTTGTAGAGTTTTCACATTAAATTATTTTTGTCTGCAGCTTAGAGGGAACACCGAAATGATTTTGAGGATCATGTGATACTAAAAGTCTGAAGTAATGGCTGTTGAAAATCTAACGTTCTATAATATTGCAGTTTTTCTGTATTTTGATCAAATAAGACCCTTTAAAAGCATTTAATGACCCTAAAACTTTAAGGGTTATTACAGAAGATGATCACAGTATAAAGCACCACAGTGTCAGTGTTTGATGACTCTTGGATTCGGATCCTCAGGATAATGGTAGGTTGTATCAGAACCTTCTGGAGCTGGAGATGTCAGGTGACCCGAGGGCTAATGGAGGTGGTGTTCTTCAGTGTGTGGCCAAAGCCCTTGCTGCTCCTCTCTCCCCAAAGACCAAAATCCTTTTCTCCCAACGTGGCCTGCAATTCGCTGAGGACTTTGGGACCACAATACAGAGGTCACTATTCTGGGTAGCTTCAGCACAAGTTACCAAACTTGTTTATTATGTTTAATTACAAATGTGTTATTATTACTCAATTTACTAAGCATGCTTTTTCTTGCATATTATCAGTGTGTTGAGCATGTATGAGGAGCACCAGAAGCTGCTGCAGGAACATGATGGAAAAAGACAGGCTGAGAATAGGTGAGCTAAAAAAAAATCGAACCCAGAAATCTCCTTTTGATATTTCGTTTTGCGAAAGCCTTTTAAATGTGCATGTGTTTTTCCTGAAGCGATAATGATGATCCAGAAAAGATGAGCAAAATGGATGATGCGTCTGCGTTGACGGTGCCACAGACGGCTCCACCCACAATGCCTCACGTTCCCATGACAACACCACCTCCCTCCATGGGCGGGGACACAAGTGGGTCATATGGGAGTTATGGCAGCTGGTACCAGGTAAAGAATTGAATGGCATTAATGTTGTATTGTTGAAGCACTGCATTTACCCAACAGGAGGCAATTAAACTTTCAAAGATTAAATGCAAAGCATCTTGATTTAAAACATGTATTGTATGCAAATATTTTCCCTGTGTCTCATCAGCAACCGTATGGAGGGTATGGCAGCTACCAGAACCCATGGAACCAGTACAATCAATACTACCCTCCCAGCTAAGTCCCTTTAAAGATGGAGGTCTGGAAAGCTGCTTCATGTGAACCACTCACAACTCGAGCCACAGCAGTGTGTAACTTGAGCAAGTGTGAGAAATGAGGGATAAAATGTACAAACCGATTTTGTTTAAAAAGGATGTTATCCTCTCTTTCCCTGATAAATTTGTACTAAGTGCCACCTTACATCCATTTGTAGATATATATGTATATAAACTCACTTGTTTATGCTTTTTAAGTAATTTATCTGTGAATTAATTCAATTTATTGACTCGTGAAATGTACTGTGAACATTTTTGTTATTTTTTACTAAGTTATTTAAAAATGTTCCGTTTATTGTCCAATCACCAACTTATAATTTTAATAAAATATAATACACAAATTTTATTTTTTATTTTTTAATCAGATGTTGTAAAGGTTTTACATAGATGTTGAATCGACTGTCATTTTTTTAAATGCAAAAGTGTTTTTAATGCTTCAGCAAGGGGCCTTTTTATTAAATTATTATTAACATATTAAATGTCTTATTAATGTATTTAAACAATCTATATGCACTTGTCAGAAGAACTCGTCACCAATGCTTCACATAGTAAAGCTAATTTGCTATGATTGTGCAATTCTGATCCAAACTTCTATAAATCACTGTTGTGTTATAGGTTTTTAAACACTTTTTCAAACAATTTGGTATAGCACAATTCCTGATATTAAATATTTTAAGAGCCAATAGTCACTGTATATGCACTGTTCAGAAGCTTGTTTAAAGATTTTAGCTTAACTTCCAGCACCAATATAAAATTAAAGTCATAAATGAGTAAGATTATGAGTAAAATTTTATTGGTGAAAATGTCTTTTTCCATGTGGCAAAACGGAAAGCCAACACCTCTTTCTCAAAGTTCATCGTTGTGAAAACTAACCCTTTATTAAGCAGTATCATCAGGTTTACGTTTAATGAAATTGACCAATTCTTTGCATGTTTGGCGTTTTAAGTGAAATCATTGCAGCAGCAGTCCACTGATTCAGACTCCATAGAGTATCCATTTGATCTTGCACTGACGTCTGGAAGAACAGCTTGTTTCTATATATATTGTTATGCTTCATTTCTTGGTAACCACAAGGACGGCAGAAGGCACCAAACCTGTCAAGTAAAACAAAAGATACAAAAATGCCAGATGTTAAGCTCAAATTCTGAAGATAGAAAAGCTAATGTTGATTCCTCAGAGACACAGAACCGTGATCATTTCAGTACTACATGACTAGTCAACATCATTATATAAATCCTTACCCAGCTCACTAAGAGGTTTTTCCATGTCTAGATCTGTGTACACACGTCTGGGATACGGGGTGATGAGGTTGAAATCCTGTCCATTTTCTCCATTCATCTGAATATAGACTCTAACAGCCGCCAGAGGTTCCTGAGCCTTGAAGACAGTGCTCAAGGTTGATCCATCTAGAAGACGCACCTTATGACCAAAGAAGGGTAAGAGAGGAGTTGATGATTTGTGAAATCATTCGTACCTAAGAAATCCTGTTTTAAATCTTGTCTATTTAATTCAACATCTGCCTGAACCATCAGGACTACTTGGACACTGACTTATAAGTTGAGTGAAAGGTGGCTTGATTTTGTGGCAGTACCTGTATCCGACAGTCATCGTAGTCTTTCTTGGCAGGAGGGGCTCCTTGGATCTCAGGTGGAGACTGCAGAGGGGCTTCAGATGGGGGAGATGACAAACCTGTGCTTGATGAACCACCTCCAAACTGCAGAGGTTTTTGTTATTTATATATTTGATAGTAAGCACACAAGATAATAGTAGCAATGTGGAGTGGGCAAAATAAAAGCATGAATTAATACCTTTCGTGCCCTCTCCTCTCTGTCTCGTGCAATCTTCTCTTTAACTCGCTGTCTAAAAAAAGATCACAGGATATTACAGGTGGTTCTCAACCAGGGGCCCCAGGATGAGTTAAAATGAGCATTTAAATAAGAAAATGTCAAGATTTCTTCGAGTTTTTCTATAAAGAACAAATTATTTTCAAAAGTCTTAACTTTGTCATTTTAAAAGTATATTTTCTGGACCTGGAAAAGTGATGTAAATTAATAAAAATTTCATAACGGCATTTTTTATAGTTATGCCAAGCTCTAAATTACTTTTACAGGTAGAAAATGTGAGAATCTTCTCTGCATTCTCCTCTTCTCTAGCTTGTTTCCAATCCAGTTGCCTAATAAACCTGGTATTACAAAGACTATTGTTGGCTCTTTAACAGATTGCTTGGTTCCGCTTTTTTAAGTTGCTTTGAATAAAAGCATTACAATAAAATCAGTAAAAATCAGTGGGGGGATAAAAATGAAATAAAAAATAAAATAAAGTATATTTTATTTTTATAATAAAATAAAAAAGAATGAGAACCACTGTATTTACTAAAAAGTGCTTGATCAAAGTTAAACAGGCCTTGCAGCTGAGTTTTTCTTACTTGGCGAGCTTGTCCTCCATCTTCTCTTTCCTGCGCTGGTCTGCTAGCTTCTTCATTTCATCGTCTTGAAGCTTCTGTTTAACCTGCAGGAGCTCTTGGCCCTGTTTCCTCCTCTGCTTTTCTCTTTCTATTTCCTCCTTTCGCTCTCTCTCTCTCCTCTCCTCCTGTCTTACCCTCATTAACTCCTCCAGTCTGTGGAGGGAAAGCAATATTTTCATCAGCTTATAAATGAGTGCTTTTTACAGTAACACATTTTAAGGTCAGCTGTACAAAGCACACACACCGTTTTACTTGTTCCATCCTTTCGTCTTCTGTCATAGGTTGTTGGCCATCTTCCATTTCCTCAGCAACTTCAATGGCTGTTTTTTTTGAAAGAGAAAGAACATTTTGTGTTGAGCGATGAAACGATGACATCAATGTTATGAAAGTCCATGGAATTGAGAGCATGGAGCATTAGAAGAACATACATTCAGAAGTGTCTGTAGGAGTCTGGGTCTGTTCTTCTGTAGCGCCAAGAGTATTTCCAGCAGGCGGAACATAAGGCTCATCTATATCTGCATCATTCTCATGCTCCATTAACCTGTACAGTTTTAATTGTTTGAACATTTTTATATTAATTAAACATTAGATCTTTAAATGCAACAATTATTGCACTTTCATGCAATACAAATGCATAACAGTAACTATCTATTAGATTAGATTATATACAATTTATAAAAATAAATAAAAAATATGATGACTCACCAGTCCATTGCTCTCTCAATGCCCTGGTTTCCAGTATGTGCTACTGCCTTCTCCCTACAAAACAATCACTGGGTGAGTGAAAGTACTGGATCAGCGTGTAAACATCAGTATCAATGTAGAAAGACATCACTTACGCTCTGTTTCTTTCGAAGCCCATTTCCAGCAGACTATCTAACGTACTGCACTCAGCCATTGTGCTGAAAATTAGTTTATTATAGCATTATAACAACAGAGTTACAGTGAGATCACGGATAAACAAAGTAAACAGAAAACTTCCTAGCAATTGAAGAGTTTAAGACATTTTTAAAACACGTTTTTTCATTCAATACACAAAAAAAAGTCATACATTTGGGTAGATACTAAAAGCATTGCAGCTCGAAACAGTAAGATTAACTGACTCTAACGTACTGTTCTGGCGGACATGATCATATCATCACTGCATAATCATATCTGACTGGTAAAATAATTAAAATAAGTGTGACACCAGCCTAAATTTATACTGATGGATACATGATCAAATTCAGTTAGCTGGCAGGCTAACACTGAACAGCCTCCAGCAACAGCTAATTATTCTTTAGCTTAACTAGTATCTTCTAAAGAGCGCTTAATTGTTGTCTTTATAAGGTAATAGCGCTTTTTATATCAGGAGTTTTATTTAATTTCATCCATAATTAGCCCTGCACGTCGTTTTACTGCTACTTACATTTGTTGTCAGCACTGGGATGCTTCTACACACGTCTACGGAAAGCCGCGAGAACCAATTTCGCTTTCTCTGCTCCTGAGTCACTAGACCTGCGCGCCGCGGTCTGCCACATGATTAGCTGCTATAAAAGGGTGAAAGGACACAATGCAGTTTAAACACCAGCAACTTTTGTATGTATAATAGTTTTATATAACCGTGTCGTATGGGTAAATTCAAAACTGGGACACTTTCTTCCATTGAAATAGCCAGGCGGTAATGTCCCAGTCACCATGAATCCTCTATATTTACAGAGGCGGACAAAGTACACAAGTCCATTACTTGAGTGAAAGTTTTGATACTACTGGTAAATATACAAATATTACTAAATATTACTCCATTACAAGTAAAAGTTGAAAGTGCTTTTACTTAAGTGAAAGTATAGAAGTAGGCTACTTGCTTTTAAAAGTACTTAAGTATTAGAAATGTATCCTTTAATGTATTACTGTAGGTATTGCAAGTATAACACAAAACAATGCAACAATAATGAAACTATGCATTGACCGGAAATTTACTCATGACGTGCAGCAAAAGATTATTGACCTTTACAAATAAGTGGATTTAACACTCCTACCCACCATCAGAAAATATAATGGTGGTGTTCTTATGCTGTAGCAGTGTGTACACAAAGTGTATTCATTCATCCACATTTCAATCACTTATACAGTGAAATTACTTTAATCAGAAGAAATAAAACAAAACAAATAACTCAACTACACCACCATAGCTAGGCCCATATAACTGCCCATGCAGCAGCAACACTGCTTTACGTGTCGGCAAACCATTTTGTTTTGAAAACAAATGATAGTGTCTCTTACAGGTCACTGATGGGCTTCACCTGTACCTCACCAAATCACATTTACAGAAGAACAAAAACAACGTCTTTAAAGCTGCTACATAGAAACGACTTTCTACTTTGAGGACCCTGGTAGAAATGTAGTGGAGTAAAAAGTACATTATTTGTTTTTCAAATGTAAAGTTAAAGTCATAAGTTTCCTGAAAAAAATAAAACTCAAGTAAAGTATGGATATTCAAAAAGTGTACTTAAGTACAGTATATTTAGATATAATATCAAATATAAGAAAATAAAATGTATAAATGCATTTATATGTAATACTATCAAAATATATATTGTTCGTGTGTGTTTTAATATAAACATAATAAATAAACTTAGCATAACAAATATATTATGTAAAGAAAAACTTTTATTTTGGATAAATCATTTGACAGCACTAAAGCGGTTTCCGTACTATTGAGTTGTTTTATTCCACTTTTGCATTATATCATCTCATGTATGATGTCTTTGGACAGATTATGGTCAGTTTTCTGATACTGGACCTGGAAAGAAAGTTGTAATCAAGACTGTTGAGATTCGTGATGGAGAGGTGAGAAAACTTTGATTCCGATCTTACAGACATTTTAGATAATTTAACAATAATCTGGTCAGTGAAAAAAACAATATTTAACAGTGTTTAACATTATATCTTGTAAGATTTTTTACATTTATTTATATTTGTATCATATGTTGCATATTTCTGATTGATTCTTTTGTTTATTGCTCAGGTGGTGAAAGAATCTACGAAGGAAAAGAGCAGAGATGAGAAAAAAGATGGTCTAGGAGAATTTGACAAAGATTAGAATGTGCAAATAAATTAATGCTTGATGAGTTATTGTGTGTTGCAGTTTTAAAGTATAATGATTTTAGACACACATGCTGTTTGTGATGATGCTTGTAGCGTAGTGAATAATCCGCAAATATATGACTCAGTATTGTGTACAATATGGTGCTATTAATTTAATATGAGCATAACATGACAATGCCTTAACTAATAAATCATGTATGCAGGCCGAAATAAAGTCAATAACAAGATGTCCATTCAATCAATCACTTACAGAAAACTAAAACAATATTTCAAAAGTTCACGTCAATATAATCTTCAAATAAAAGTGAAAGGAAGCAGAATGTATGTTATTGTCTATAATTAAGTGTTTGCATTTCAGTCTTGCCACAAATCAGAGGATTTTTAATCTTTAACACACTAATACACACTTCCCCAGTTTCACAGACAGTGAAGACTAGTCCCAGACTAAATTGCATGTTTGAGCTGTCTCAGGTGAAAATATCTTACCCTGACATATAAAAACATGTCAATGTCATTGTTCTGTGTTAAGATGCACATATGTAATCTTTTCTTACAAGGTGTTTTTGTAAAAGTTGCTTAAATATCTTAATGTAACTAATGCCTAGTCCTGGCTTAAGCTAAACCCTGTTTGTGAAACCGGTGACTGACACTTTATTTTTAAAGCTTCGCTTATTAATGGGTCATTAAATTAATGACCATTAATGGTCATTAATTTGTGCACACATGTAGTTTTGAGAAAGTCAATTATAATCGTTACAGATAAGGGGCCATAAAAATATACTAAATATATTTTCATACTTTATTCACAGATTTTTTATTTTTTTTTGGTGTACATTTTGTAGTAAAAAATCCACAATATTCATTGCATTATTGTGGAGTTACTAAGTAACAGTACAAGCACAACTGATATATAGATATATATATATACACACGTATATATTAATTATCTTTATTTATATAGTGCTTTTAACTGTACATATTGTGTCAAAGCACTGAACATTATCAAATTTGGAGAATCGAGTGTCAGTAATGCATAATGACAAGATTAAACACTTAACTTTCCGCTTAAGGCATTTTATTATTGATGACAGATGTCGTAGATAAGCTCAGTTTTTAAAATTGATAATTGCTAGAAATTAAGTGTCCTCAACTAAGCAAGCCAAAAGACGTGGGAGAAACCAGGCTCAGTTGGGGATTTTCCTCTGGCCAAATGAAACCAGCTCTTAATTTCCAGTTCAATATTAAAAGCCGCTATGTCAGACTGTGTAGAAGGACTTATTGTATGTATTTTGCAAGTGAGGCTTTAGTACACTTCAGGTCCATTTTCTAAAGACTTTCCAAATATATTTTATGTAAAAATATTGAAACAATACACAACTACACTACTAGTACATTGATATAGTTATATGTTATATGTAGGCTACGTACTACAAATATAAGATTTAGGTTTACCCTAATTTGAGTTTTATTTTATTTTTTTTTTTTTTAACCGTTCTTCTCCAAAGTCGACTTGATACTATGAACTTTGGATTTGGAGTTCGGATGCTAGTATGTTAACATGCTGGAGAAGCCAGTGTGAAAAAGTATTCCAGTTTCTTTCTATAACACTTTTCACCATACAAATAGTCTCAAAACAGACTTACAGAAAATTAAGATCATAAATAGTTCAGCTCCAATTAATTATTGTCTTCCGGATCGCTTGAAAATTAAGGCAGGAGTGTTTGATTACAGTTGGAGCTACAGCTGCAGTAAGTACACCTTTCCTGATCCACTTTTAAAGAATGCATATAAATACCTTAAGGAGCCCTCTCCTACCCACACACAAAATCCAAATTATCCAACACATCAAAAATAAACAACGAGAAATTAATAAGGAACTGGGTACTTTTTAATGTAAATAGCAGATAAACAACCATGGCACTACAGGGATTACAAGCTTATCACAAAATGAACCGCAAAGAACACTTAAAAAAAAAAAAAAGTAATAATAAAAAGTACAAAAAGGGTAAGATCCATTTCTTATACATTTCCAAACCGCTCAGCACGTTTTCGCTTCTTTGCCTAAAAAATAAAGAGGGTGGGGTGAGGGAAAGGGTTATACATAGTGAGAAACATAAGCTTGTAACATGGTCAATATTGTTATAAATATGAGCCTTGTTTAAGCAGGTGTTGCCACAATTTACAGCAGTTAACTAGCAGATATAATTCTTTTTTATTTATCTGAAATGGTGTTGCCTGATATAATAAAAAAAAAATTAATAATAATAGTCTAAATTATACACTACTTTCAACCGGATGATATAGAGGTGGCTAAAACTCTACCATTATATCCAACAAAGATAACCTGAATCATTCTCGAAGCTGTAATGAACTATTAATAAAGTGTAAGTTCTTAAGACTTACCAATCCTTCAAGAAAATGTAATACATTTATACATGCAGGGGTGTTCTCCCAAAACATTAAATAAAAGAAACTAATGCAATAAATACAAATTTGTCTGGTATGATGCCAAATAAAAGTAGTTCCCAAAGAACAATTAATTATTTGTACATATTAATGTTACAGATCTTTTATTTATTATTTGCCATTTATAAGAAGCAAATAAGCCAAATAAATATTCACAGAAATCACACGCTTGTGTTTAAAGAGCCCATATTTTGACCAATAATTTTTTAAATTTATTAAACATTATTAACTGTGCTAAATATTAAACTTTTATACTGGAAGCCCTTTACACTGAATAACTAATTATTTTAATAACTTTGTTACACTAAAACAGATTTTAAGAAATCACAAATTGACAGTCTGTGCACCCTCCTGTTTTCCCATGTTTGTCCTCGCAAAGACTGAACAGCTGCCATGTACAACCTCTGATAATCTATATGTGCCTCATCAATAAAACAAAGTGTCAAATGACAATTATGATGTTATAATGACAGAAGACATTTAGCACTGCCATAAATTAGCTATTTCATATAGCTTGCTTGATGAGAGAACAAACCTTTGAGCTTCCGTTCATCACATTTGATGTGCTCTCTACAAATGGTCAACAGGACTTGACTAATACATTTACAAGAAGAAATGAAAAGGGGCAATTCTACACTCAAACACACACAGATACAGATGAAGTTGAGACTATAGAATTTGCCTGTGTTCAGAAATCAACTAATTACAAAAACTCTTCAGAACACACATAAATTGTAATATTTTGTCTGCTTCCGTCCATCTATCGAAAATCTTCTTAACATTTTCGAGCTTCAAAAAGCACAGACATTGTAAAAGTAAAACTATAAATAGTTTATATTATGGCTGGGCGATTAATCGAAATCGACATTCAGAACCTATAGTCAAGCAAATTTTTCCAGGTCAATTATATCAATTACTTTCCCTTTTAAACCCTACCGTGTGTGGAGTCACGTGACCCCACTCCGTTACGTTACCCTACGTTCACACCAGACGCGACTTGCGCAAATAAATCATGCCATTAACACATAGTAATGTGAATCTGCGTCATGGGAGGGGCTTCTGCCAGGCAGTTCCAGTCCCTGTACATCGCAAAGGATATGACTCCATTGGCTACAGTGGAGTGAAGTGGGATTAAACCCCTCTTTAAAACTCTCAACAGAAGATACACTGTGCCGTCGTGATTACATTTTTCTAAAACTGCGCTGTCAGAAATTGTACAAGACATACCCTTCAAAGGTTAACAGGCTTGTGTTTCTTAGCAAGAACTTGGAGTAAATTCATGTCCATATAGTGACATGACAAGATCACCTCATGCAACAGTTTTAAAATCAAGTAATGCACCCTTCATTCAAAAATCTCTCATATATGTGAGCATATTTACTGTACAAAATTTGTCAGTGAAGTATGAGGGCAAAAAAATATATATACAAAATAATAGTTAATTAATCTAAATAGAGTTGAAAACGTTCAATTAGTTGAGAATTTTAGGCTACATCGCCCAGTCCTAGTTTATATTATGATGATTTGAGGTAACATTTATTCACATATAAACATGGCTCTTCACACCTTTTAAAACCAGTTTACCAGCAGAACTCATACCTCTGAATCATTGGCTCCAGCAGATGATGCACTCGTGACAATGCCAAATCTTTCCTTCCTCTTCTTTAGCTTTTCATCATCCTCAATCTGCAAACACACACAAAATAAGCTACAATGCAAAAACCACAGCCAAGGGTCCATCCAAGGCGCAAAAAATATTTAGCGCTTAAATTTTTTTTACCGATATAGCTGATGGACATGCTAATTATCTAAAGAATTTTGTAAACGTTGACAGCATTTTTCTGTTTAACTTTAGCGTATACATTTTAAATTAGTACTTCAAATGGTGCAAAACTTTGTTTGGAAACACCTTTTGTCAAGAAAAAAAAAGGGAGCTTAAACACAAATAAATATAGTGTCAAATGACAGAATTAGCCTATTGGCAGCGTCTTTGTTCGTGGTGTTGCTCGTGTCAAAGCACAAGCTCTGCGCGTGATATGAATCCTCATGTTCTGTTTATGCGGTTTTTTTTCTATGTATAAAATTAATCCCTGGAAACAAATTAAGCTATTTTTAAGCAAATTTAAATGTACTTGCAATTTAGCATAATCTTGTCGGTTAATATTAAGATATATATATCTTATTATTAACCGACACATACATACTGTA